>OVBE01013706.1:0-12525 GCA_900406425.1 Iberis pinnata | reverse complement strand
TATCCTATAACCAATATTCCTAAAAACTCATCTAATATATATACTATATATATATATATATATATATATCCATCTAAATATACACATATGCTACAACTCTTGATAATTTATTTAATTGCTTAATTAGTTTTCACATTTCACTTGTTTAATTTCAAAATCGTAAACCTTAACTCTAGACCCTAAACTGATATACATTAACATTTTCAACTTATAACCAATATTTCTAAAAACTCATCTAATATATATACTCTATATATATATATCCATTTAAATATACATATATGCTACAACTGTTGATAGTTTATTTAGCTGTTTAATTAGTTCTCACATTTCAGTTGTTCGATTTCAATATCGTAAACCTTAACACTAGACCCAAAACTGATATAAATTAACCCTTTCAACCTATAACCAATATTCCTAAAAAGTCATCTAATATATATACTCTCTCTCTATATATATATATATCCATTTAAATATACGTATGCAACAAATGTTGATAGTTTATTTAGTTGTTTAATTAGTTTTCACATTTCAGTAATTAAAATCGTAAACTTTTACACTAGACCCTAAACTGATATAAATTAACCCTTTCAACCTATAACCAAAATTTCTAAAAACTCATCTAATATAAATACTCTATATATATCCATTTAAATATACATATGCTACAACTGTTGATACTTTATTTAGTTGTTTAATTAGTTTTCACATTTTAGTTGTTTAATTTTAAAATCGTAAACCTTAACACTAGACCCTAAACTGATAAAAAATTACCCTTTCAACCTATAACCAACATTTCTAAAAACTCATATAATATATATACTCTATATATATTCCATTTAAATATACATATGCTACAACTTTTTATAGTTTATTTAGTTGTTTAATTAGTTTTACACATTTCAGTTGTTTAATTTTAAAATCGTAAACCTTAACACTAGACCCTAAACTGATATAAATTAACCCTTTCAATCTATAACCAAAATTTCTAAAAACTCATCTAATATATATATACTCTATATATATATATATACATCCATTTATATATATATATATATATATATGCTGCAATTGTTGATAGTTTATTTAGTTGTTTAATTAGTTTTTACATTTTGAGTTGTTTAAAATCAAAATCGTAGACTTTAACACTAAACTCTAAACTGATATACCTTAACCCTTTCAACATATAACCAATGTTTCTAAAAACTCATCTAATATATATCCATTTAAATATACATATTTGCTACAACTATTGATAGTTTATTTAGTTGTTTAATTAGTTTTCACATTTCAGTTGTTTAATTTCAAAATAGTAAACCTTAACACTAGACCCTAAACTGATATAAATTAACCCTTTCATCCTATAATCAATATTCCTAAAAACTCATCTAATATATATACTATATATATATATATATATATCCATTTAAATATACATATATCCTATAACTGTTGATAGTTTATTTAGTTGTTTAATTAGTTTTCACATTTCAGTTATTTAATTTCAAAATCTCAAACCTTAACATTAGACCCTAAACTGATATACATTAACCCTTTCAACTTATAACCAATATTTCTGAAAATTCACCTAGTATATATACTATATATATATATATATCCATTTAAATATACATATATGCTACAACTGTTGATAGTTTATTTAGCTGTTTAATTAGTTTTCACATTTCAGTTGTTTAATTTCAAAATCGTAAACCTTAACACTAGACCCTAAACTGATATAAATTAACCCTTTCAACCTATAACCAATATTACTAAAAACTCATCTAATATATATACTCTCTATATATATATATATATATCCATTTAAATATGCATATGCTACAACTGTTGATAGTTTATTTAGTTATTTAATTAGTTTTCACATTTCAGTTGGTTAATTTTAAAATTGTAAACCTTAACACAAGACCCTAAACTGATATAAATTAACCCCTTCAACCTATAACCAAAATTTCTAAAAACTCATCTAATATATATACTCTATATATATATATCCATTTAAATATACATATATGCTACAACTGTTGATAGTTTATTTAGTTGTTTAATTAGTTTCAGATTTTAGTTTTTTAATTTCAAAATCGTAAACCTTAACACTAGACCCTAAACTGATAAAAATTAACCCTTTCAACCTATAACCAACATTTCTAAAAGCTCATCCAATATATAGACTATATATATTCCAATTAAATATACATATGCTACAAATTTTGATAGTTTGTTTAGTTGTTTAATTAGTTTTCACCTTTCAGTTGTTTAATTTCAAAATCGTAAACTTTAACACTAGACCCTAAACTGATATAAATTAACCCTTTCAACCTATAACCAATATTTCTAAAAACTCATCTTATATATATACTCTATATATATATATATATCCATTTAAATATACATATGCTACAACTGTTGATAGTTTATTTAGTTGTTTAATTAGTTTTCACATTTTAGTTGTTTAATTTCAAAATCGTAAACTTTAACACTAGACCCTAAACTGATATAAATTAACCCTTTCAACCTATAACCAAAATTTCTAAAAAGTCATCTTATATATATACTCTATATATATATATATATCCATTTAAATATACATATGCTACAACTGTTGATAGTTTATTTAGTTGTTTAATTAGTTTTCACATTTTAGTTGTTTAATTTCAAAATCGTAAACCTTAACACTAGACCCTAAACTGATATAAATTAACCCTTTCAACCTATAACCAAAATTTCTAAAAACTCATCTAATATATATACTATATATATATCCATTCAAATATCCATATGCTGCAACTTTTTGATAGTTTATTTAGTTGTTTAATTAGTTTTCACATTTTAGTTGTTTAATTTCAAAATCGTTAACCTTAACACTAGACCCTAAACTGATATAAATTAACCATTTCAACATATAACCTATATTTCTATAAACTCATCTAATATATATACTCTATATATATATATATATATCCATTTAAATCTACATATGTTACAACTGTTGATAGTTTATTTAGTTGTTTAATTAGTTTTCATATTTCAGTTGTTTAATTTCAAAATCGTAAACTTTAACCCTAAACCCTAAACCTTAAATTCTTAAATATAACATAAAACCTAAATTCCCTACAAAATAAAAGTTTCAACAACTTTAAAAAATTGTTTATTAAGTTGTTTTTTTGTTAACTATTTTTTCTAAAACTCATTTGAAAAATTAATATAAAAACTGCCAATGAACAACTGAGACGGAGATAGTAAACGAGATGCAACATCCACCGTTGGATATTTTTAGACAACTTAATTCATTCAATCTGAGTCGTTGTTTTCTTTCTAGTTTGTTATGCCGGGAAACTGAAAATTTCGCAAAAAAGATTTATAGTTATAAACCTAATATGTCATCCCCATCTCCTTAAAATCTTATTTGTCATCTTCATCTTATTAATTCTAAAGATAATCTGCAATAATCGTTCCATATTTATCATATGGAGAACTCGTGGATTGGGCTGCAAAGGTATCATGTACATAGATCTCTCAAGAAATACTTTCATTCGCCAATTGAAATAGTTATTCTAACTTTTTTTGCGATTTAACATGTAGGGCTAGACCCGAGTACTCGGAAGGAGCAACCAATTTCGTAAACTCGTCAGCAAGAAGATTGGGTAATCTGACTGAAATGCTTTGCCCATGTAGAGATTTCCGAAATTTATGCTATCAAAAATAATTGATCATCTTGTAATTTGGGGTATGGATACGAAGTATCATACAATTGATTCCGCGCTTAGTGATTCCACCATTGTCTTAAGCTCTTCGATTCCGCGCTTATTGATTCCGTCACCTCTTTTAACAGCGATACCACTTTTCTTAAGTGTTGATGTAAGTTATTCTGAAATGGAGTTGTTTTGTAATGGAGGTCTAGACAACAAGATCCTCTTTTGTGTCTCTATTTTAGAAAAAAAGTATGAAATGGAGTTCTAGTTTGGGAAACATTCTAAATAAGATTGTAAGAAGATGATTGTTAATCTAGTTTTTCCTGTTCCTGGTACCAAATGATGATGAACTGACCCATGAACCAGCTTAGGTAAATATGTTTCTTTCAATTACCTTGTTGCAAGATTTTTAATCTTTTGCTTTCATAGCATCTTATTACCTTTTCTGTATTCATTTCAGTTTTACTTTAAAGGATAACAACAAGTAGAATGTTATACACTATAAAGTGAAATATCCATCACTACCTGTCATCCAATCAGGGAGCGACTCAAAGGTTGCTTACTTCCCATGGAAGTATAGTTCTAATTCAGACATTTTACTCACATGAATATTATGTGCTATTATTAAAGATCATTGCTTATTTTTGGTGTTTGTAGGTCTGTCGAATAGCTGATACACCAAAAGGCTCAATGAAAGGCAAGGAACTGTGATGCTTAGAGCCACCTGCCAATGGCCTCCAGTTAGGCAGGAAGTTATTGAATGAAAAACGATCTTTATTTAATTTTGCATCCCTGTTTTTCTATTATTAGATGGTCAAGAACAGTGAATTTAATAATATCGAGCTTCTAAGCCGGGAGGTTGGGATGAATGTGACTGGTCTGCTAGCTTCAATCCAGGTAGAGTACTTCCGTCTCATATGGTGATTTTCTCGCTTTTATCTTTTGATTGTTTTTATTTTTAAATAAAGTTTCTCTTTTCATTGATCCTGATGAACATATGTCTTTTTATGTAGTTGAAATACGATGTAGGTGTTCTACTCTGGGGGAAAATGATTCTTCAAATTTATATGTTGTAATGAGAGTTACCCAAGAAATAGATGATGGAGAAAGTGAAGATGCTGATGTTTGGTAGTAACTGAAATAGTCTTTTTATGTAGTTGAAAAACGATGTAGGTTTTCTACTTTGGGAAAGATGATTCTTCAAATTGGTATGTTGTAATGAGAGCTACCCAAGAAATAAATGATGAAGAAAGTGAAGATACTGATGTTTGGTAGAAGATTGAAATAGTCTTGATGATGTTTCAAATGTTTTATGGTTTTTAATGGTTGATTCCTTACATTATGTAAATACTACTCTTTTGTAAACATAGAAATGTTTTATGGATATAATAAAATTATTTAATTTTTATTTGACAAACAATTCAAAAATATATTATAACTACAAAAGAAATCCAATTGTATAATTATAATAATATTAATTGTAGTGTGCACACCATACAAATAATAATATTAATTGTCGAGTGCAAAATTTTTTTAATAATATTAATTGTCGGATAATTACAACACAATAATATCACAAATACTTTGCTATCTTTGTAAAACAAACTACTATAGATGCAATCCAATTATAATACAAATCCAACGCTATTGAATATAAAAAACTTAAGCTATTATTAAAAACATTTAATAACAAATATACGGCGCTATTATAAAAATAAACAATTGCATCTTCAACAACGCTATCGTAACTTTGATAATTATAGCATACATTAAATCCGCTATCTAAAGTGTCCGACCTATAATGACGGGCACTGTCAGAGCGTTTAATTAACCGCTATGCTATCCTACGATAGCGTTTTCGACCGCTAAGAAAATGCATATTTCTTGTAATGAAATGGTGTGAGTGATGATGCTTTCAAACTACGCCTCTTCCCTTTCTCTTTTGGGGAGAAGGCACACCAATAGGAGAATTCACTTCCCAGGAACTTCATCACCATCTGGGATGCCTGCAAGAAAGCATTCCTTGCAAAGTTATTCTCAACTTCTATAACGGCCAGACTGTGGAATGATATTTCAGGTTTTGTGCAAAAGAATGTTGAAACCTTCTCTGAAGCATGGGAGCGCTTCAAGAACTACACAATGCAATGCCCCCATCACGGATTCAGCAAAGCATCACTCCTAAGCACCCTCTATCGAGGTGCTTTGCCCAAGATAAGGATGTTTCTCGATACAACAAGTAATGGGAACTTCCCCAACAAAAGTGTGGATGAAGGATGAGAGTTCATAGAAAACCTTGTCCAGACTGATGGGATTTACAGTGAGGACTATGACAGAACACCTCGAGGTGGTTCTGCTTCTGATGATAGCACAAAGAAGGAGATCAAGACACTGAATGAGAAGTTGGACATGTTACTCCTGGGTCAACAACATCAAGTCCACTTCATCACTGATGAAGAACAACTTCAGATTCAAGCTGGAGAGGTTAACCAGCAAGAGGAAATGTGCTATGTGCAGAACCAGGGTGGTTACAAAAAGGGTACTTCAACTACTCTAACAACCTTGGTCTTTCTTACAGAAGCAACAATGTTGCTAACCCACAAGACCAAGTGTACCCACCACAACAACAAAAGAACTCTCAACCATTCATCAAATATAACCACAATAGAAGTTTTTTCCCAAAGCAGCAACAACAAAATGGTTTTCAACAACCACAGCAGCAACCTACTGGTGCACCCCCTGGTTTTTCATCTAACTAACCTCCAGCTCAACATTTCAACATTGAAGCTATGTTACAACAACTTCTTCAGGGTCAAGTCACTTATGCAATGGAGACATCAAAGAAATTTGGTGAAATCCAACACAAGATGGACACTTCATTCGGTGCCATCTATGGAAAGCTTGAAACTCTCAACTCTAGGGTCACTACTCTCGAAGGCAAGACCGCATCCACTTCTTCTTCTACGAATGGTCAACTTCTGGGAAAGTCTGTGCAGAACCCGAAGGAGTATGTTAATGTCAATGCCATCTATCTCAAACAAACCACTAATATTCCTACTCCAACTTATNCATTGTGATTCAAGTTGGGGGGGGGGGGTTTGAGTTCAAACGTAGTTGTACCTCTAGAGTATGAAGAATATGTTCTTGTTAACAAGCCTGATGATAAGTTACCTATTTCAAATGAGATTACAAAACCTTATGATCCACCACCCTATGTCCCAAGACTGCCATTTCCATCACGTTTCAGGAAAGAGATCATGGCGAAATACCCAGATGTCTTTGAGAAACCTAGAAAGGAAGAGATAGCTCAGGAAGTACTGGAACCATCTGACGAGTGCAATGCCTTGATAACAACGAAGCAAGAGGATCCTGGTTCATTCACCTTGCTTTGCTCACTAGGACCACTGATCTTTGACGAATGAATTTGTGATTTGTGAAGAACCTAAGGATCCATTGATCTTTGGAAGACCATTCTTAGCCACAGTTGGAGCTGTAATCAACGTCAAGAAAGATCACATAAAGCTAAATGTAGGAAGAGGTCCCAAGATGATTTTCAACATCAGGAGCAAAACTAAGAAGCTGGCCATCCAAGGTCAGCTATTCTCTATCAAGGAATTGAATAAAGACAATCAAAAGAATGGGTACTCAAGCAGTGAAGCAGTTGAAGATGAATTGGCAAAGGAACCAACACAGTCTGGAATGCACCATGAAGTTTTCAAGCTTATTAAGGAACCAGATTAAGGAGTTTATGTGGAGTTAAAGGAAATCAACACATTGGTAATGTCAAAAGCTGAAGACAATCTGAAGGATCCAGGAAAAGGAAATCCCGAGTTCAAACCTCAACCTGACCGTGTACCACCTCACAAACCACCATCGGACACTCTAATTTCTCAAAAATTTGGAACCTCATACCCGAACCTTGGAAATCAAGAATGGAGACCAAGTTTTTTTACTTAACAAAAGGTTTAGGTATTATCTAAGAAATGTGGATCCACTATGTTCCAAGAACTTCATGATCAAGGAAATACTATCTGGTGAAGACAACATTCTTGCTGTGGAAGTTGATAAAAAATCGAAGCTGAACTACAAGGTTTATCAGAACAGTGTGACAAAAGAATTTTCTTAGAAAAGACCTCGGTCCTCTCAGGGTCATTAATCCTAAAAACATGAAGTCAAGCTTAGTGACTTAACAAGCTCATTTGGGAGAAAGTTCCATGTCTAACTCTGTATATATTTAAATTTCAATACTTTTTAAATTTCAGTACTTGATTTAATGCATTTTAGTTTTCAATTGGTTTTGGTGTTTTAGGTACTTATGGGATAAGTTTCAGGAATTCTGCAAAGAGAACAAAAATGGGATATAGACCAACTCAAGTTTTTAACTGCCCGACCCAATCAGAAGGTCTGAACAAGCCGCAACAAACACAATTGTGATCAAGCCATTTTTTAAAAATGATCGATCCATTTCTTACCTGAGATCGAGCCATGCTCGATAAGTGATCGAGCCGCAGAAAAATTGGATCGATCCACTTTGTTTGGATCGATCCATTTTCAACATTTGGATCTAACCTTAGCACCTAAGCTTGTTTGATGTCATGATCTAACCTTAACACCTAAGCTTGTTTGCATATACATCCCTTCTGTTTCATTATGTTTAATGCTGGTTTCTTTCACGCCAATCGAAATATGATCTTGGGCATTCCAACACCCGAAAAGTGTTCAATGGAATGCCTGATCATGGTGATTTCAGAGATTAGCTCATCCTTACGCAACGCCTTAGGTGCTTAGGATATGCATCTCAGCCTAAGGGGTTGGATGACTAGGGGGCTTTTTGGCTTTAGTATATTGGTTCTTCATGCCTTCTAGGTAGTATACCGTTAACGGGAGTTAGGGTTGGTGATTTCTTAGGTTGATTCCATTTATCAAGGGATTGGACTTGGTTGCATATGAATCTACTCTCTAGGGATATCATATTGTTATTTGAGGTATGTTAGGTGCTTTGGTAGATTGGGATGGATCTCTGGTTGATTACCCTTTGTCCTCAGGAACTGCTTTACATTTGATTGCATTTTCACCTTCTCTGCTTTTTCCTTTGTTTTTACCTTTTTCCCTTTTTAGCTTCTTATGCATTTTGTTTCTATCTATGCTTTTTAGTTTCTTGCATTCTCTTTTCACTTAGGACCTTTTAGAAAACCCTCATTTTCATATTTGCTTTACTTATAAGCATACATTGCATCTATTCTGATTAGTATCTCACCCATTTGGATTGACACCTCATTTATACTACAACTCATGAGTATGGTGGGGAATTGATCTCTTTGGACAGGAAAATCCTATTATCACCTCTGCCCAAAAAAACTATGACAGACCTGAGTCACTCATCATACTTCTCACTTTTTCAAGTATGGTTCTGTTCATTCTCTTAGCAACCCCATTTTGCTGAGGTGTGTAAGCACACATTCTGTGTCTTACAATTCCTTTCTCTCTGCAGTAACTATTGAACTAGTTGTTTCAGAACTCAAGCCCATTGTCAGTTATCAGCACCTTTATTTTCCTGTCAGCTT
This sequence comes from Iberis pinnata, assembly GCA_900406425.1. NCBI lineage: Eukaryota > Viridiplantae > Streptophyta > Magnoliopsida > Brassicales > Brassicaceae > Iberis > Iberis pinnata. Next base: position 3,254 of record OVBE01013706.1, on the reverse strand, counting down.
GATTCTCAACCATGACACTCCATTCAACAAAAGCTTCAAATGCTTCATCCTTTCTTTTAAGAAAGTAAACCCAAGTTTTTCTTGAGTAATCATCAATAAAGGATATGAAGTATTGACATTTGCTTAGGACAATGGGACAGATGGAGCTCCCCATAAATCAGAGTGGGTGTAGCCTAGTTTTTCCTTTGACTCATGACTAGACAAATTGAAGCTCACTTTTCTTATCTTCTCATATACACAGTCCTCACATAACCCCATGGAAGTGAGTCTCTTCTTGTCTAAGAGACCTTTCTTTGCTAGAAACTCCATGTTTCTTTGGCTCATATGACCAAGCCTCATGTGCCACATGACTGTGTTTTCAAAACGTTTCTCTATGCCTTTCTCAATTGCATGTGATTCATCTTTGTTGGAACTCCATTGAAGAAGATACAATGTCTCATATCTTTTTCCTTTCAATAGGAGTTGGCTCCCAACCATAACACTTAGAACTCCATATTATGACTCAAACTTATAGCCAGCTTTCTCAAAGGTGCCAAGTGATAGTAGGTTCCTGTCCATTTCTGGTATATACCTCACATTTGAGATCAAGAAAGTTAGGCCTTCACTATTCTTGAGTCTAACGTTACCAATGCCTTTAACTTTTGAGAAGGTCCTTTTTCCCATTCTCACAGATCCACCACACTCCTCATCTAGCTCATCAAACCACTTTTTCTTGTGAGTCATGTGATAACTACAGCTTGTGTCCATTATCCATTCATTCTCAAGATTCACATATGTTGAAATCATGGCTTCAGATACATATAAACCTGCTGCTTCCACAAAATTTCCTTTTGCACATGATGATTCTGCTTTGTGGCTCGTTTGATCTTTCTGTTTGTTCTGAGATTTATTTTTACTTGGACATGGATTCTTAAAATGCCCTTCCTCACCACAATTCCAGCAGCCCTTTTTGCTCTTGGATTTTGATATGGATCTTTGCTTTGATGTCTTGTCCTTCTTATCACCTATGCCTCTGTTGTCTCTTTTATCTGTAACATACAGCCCTTCAGCTTGATTCTTCTGATCCTTTGTGGTAGAGCCAAACTCAAGATCCTTTGTGTGTATTGCATCAATGAAATCATCCAGAGTTAGTATTGTTCTTCTAGATCCATATTTCAGTGTGTCCCTTAGCTGATCAAATTGTCTTGGTAGAGACACTAACAGTAAGATTGCTTGATCTTCATCAGACACCACAACATTTGTACTCTCCAGATCAGCTATAAGACGAAGGAAGTCATCTATGTTTCCCTCTGTAGACTGACTATCCGACATCTTAAAGCTATACAATTTTTTCTTCAAGTAGATCATGTTTGGTAATGCCTTAGACATATATAGTCTATCTAGTGCTTCAAGCAAGGAGGTTGCAGTCTTTTCCTTTATGACCTTTCTCAACATTTGATCTGTAACACTCAGAACAATAGTGCTCTTGGGGTTTCTCCTTTTCTCCTCCAAAGCTTCTTCCTTTTCACTAGTTTCTTTCTCACCTGGTTCATTTTCATCATATGGATCCTTACTTTCAGTGGCTTGTTCCTTTAAGGCTGAACTCAAGCCAAGAATATCCAGATGTGCCATCAGCTTTTCTTTCCACAATATGTAGTCTCCCCTTCCATTAAACTTCCCCATCTCTATCCTTCTGAAGACATAGTTCTCAGATCTCCTTATCAACCTTCTGGAACTTCAAGAGAGATATACCAAAAGCTCTAATACCACTTTGTTAGAGCTAAACAGACCTTTTATGCCAAAGTCTTTAGCTTTTCTTGACTTAGCACACTAACAAACACAAGAACAGAGAGTGTTTTACGAGAACATAGGAAAAAACAGAGCAGAAGGAACACACACTCACACACGGTTGAAGAAAATGTAAAATGCAAGACACAAATTTAACGAGTTCAGTGAGCAGTATGCATCACCTACATCTCGCCGGGACTACCCCCGGAATCCACTAAAATCATATCCAAGAAGTGTTACACAAGAAAAACAAGAAAATAGACTAAAGATACAAAATATCACACTCTTAGCTCTCTATTTTGACACTTGAAAACCTTTGTAAACTCTAAGTGACAAAAACTACTCTTTTGCACTCTCTTTCCACTTCTTTTGGTTTTTCTTTGTTGTGTCTCACAACGGCTTAAGTGTGTAATGCATCCTTTATATATGAAGATCCAACTTGACCTAAAGTCTTCTCAAACTCTTCTCCTTTATTGCATAGTACACATTCTTTTTGGATTATACAGCCTTGGAAACATGCCCTTGTATTATGAGGCGAAATCAGAGACAACACTTTTGTCCTTTAGTCCACTTTTTCTTGCTTAGACAAACGAGAAAACATGAAGCTTTTCATAACCATTGCCAAGCTTGTACATAAGTGGAAACTCAACCTTATCCACTTTTGATCAAGCTCTAATCTTCATTTACGTAACTTCAACATGGTCCAACCAATTTTATTTTTTAAGAGGCATAACTGATTATACACTTTTAAAAAACTGATTATAAAATTTTAAAGATCGTAATCTAATTAAAATAAAATATACTGTTTTGTTAACTTTAAATCATAGCTACCCAAAACCAAATCTTCAATGAAATCACCTACTCTGTCCAACCAATTTTATTTTTACGAGATTCATAACCGATCATAAAATTTTAAAGATCATAATCTAACTAAATAATTATCGTTTTTGACTAAAATTTTAAAATTAAAAAATGTTTGTGTTAGTATCTTTTAATTGAGTTTAGAATCAGTCTTTTTCTGTTCAATAAGGCCCCTGTTTTTCAGGAGTGCTTCACACGCTTTCTTCTTTTGTCTTAGTCAATTCATAGTTTAATTACTCCAAGTAATTAGGAGATCAGTTGTAGTTCTAATTAGCTATTTAAGCTCTGTTCAATAAGAGAAAGAAACAGTGAGTTCTCATCAAGTTTTCTTAAGTCTATTGTTCTCAGTTTCAGAATCTAACAATCTGGTATCAGAGCCAAATTGGTGAAAACTCACAAAGAAAAATCACTGAGAAATGGCGAGTGAAGGACAAAATCTACTAGCAATACCAAAGTTTGATGGAGACTTTGAATATTGGAGTATGTTAATGGAAAATCTCTTGAGGTCAAGAGAATGGTGGCATTTGATTGAAGTGGGCTATATTGAGCCTGAACGAGGAATAGTCTTTACTGGAGCTCAGAGGCAGGAGCTTGCAGACAAGAAATTAATTGACTTGAAAGTGAAG
>OVBE01013705.1:0-12525 GCA_900406425.1 Iberis pinnata | reverse complement strand
AAGCCAAGGTTAACATGCATGATTTTACTTTGAAAATAGTTCTCAACATGAAAGACACAAATATAATATTCTTCTCTTGGAGTATTAAGCCCTATGTTTGAATTATTAGAAACAAACTCTCGTCATGTCTAACTAATTCAACCATGCAATAATGTTCAGATTCAATTGTTCATAAGAATTCAGGACAATACTCTCGCAAGAAAGAACACTTATTCATCTAGACTAGGTCAATCTCTAACCAAATCTCTTTGCGTTTATCAATCTAATATCAATGAACTAGATGACCAATCTAATTCATGCATTAATAACAAGTCTAAACTAAGAACCTTACAATTTAAATCCTTTATGATAAACCCTAACATTCAAACCTGGTTTCCCTGGGAAACCCTAAAACCTAACTAGTGAATTACTCAGACATTACAAAGCATGAACAATACAAAATCATAGAAGAACACATCATAAAATAAGTATAGATATTGATAAATAAAGAGGGTTCAGAGAAAACTTCTCCCAAATACAGATTTTCATAATCTCCTCTCCCTCAGTAAAAATCTCTAATAAAATAAAGCTTAATGAAATAAAACCTAGCTAAGATGTTTTTACAATGTAAACAAGTAAAATAATAAAATAGGAAAAATTGATAGGCTTGAGGACTCTTTTGAATAAAATATGGAAATCTTCAAAGTTTCTCGCAGTGTGATGGATCGATCGATCTGCAGGTGGACCGATTTCCAGAGCTTACATTTTTCTCTAGATGTTTGGATCGATCAATCCAAAGGTGGACCGACTGATCCGAGCTCTTCGCGGCTTCAATTCTTCATTTTGATCAATCCAAAACCAGTTGATCTCTCATTCTTTTATTTAACCAAATTTCATCCAAATATACTGCAAATCTTCACTTTAAGTCCAAATCGACCAGAGCACCTGAAAACCTGAAAATGTACAAAAACTTGCAAGGAAAACATTCGGATAATGCATATTAGCAGACATGAATGCCCACCAAAATGCATTAAAACTAAGTAATATCAACTCCCCCAGACTTAGATCTTTGGTGGTCCTCAAGTAAAGCAAGACCAAATATGGTGAAGATGTTTGAAAAGGACCACACAGAAACTCACATAATCTCAAAAACCTCAAATTCAGATGTCATAATCTAAGACACCAATCTTAGACAACCACTGCAAATAGATTGCTTATCACCACATAACTAACAACATTCCTTTTACTCTAAATCCCGAATCAATCAAACTATCAAATCATATCAACCAGCTCATTAAATTCATTCAAGTATAAATGGTGCATTCTTACCTATGGGGTATCGATCAGTGCGCTCAGATATCTCTTCTATTAAAATGCTCATACCTAACACAGCATCAAACGACTTCCGGTACTGATCATTTTTCTCTCTTTCTCACTTCTCTTTTCTTACTGCTTTTTTCTTCTTTTTATTTCTTCGCATTTCTGTGCTTTTCTTTCTTTTCTTTTCTCGTCATTTTTTAGTAGTTGGTTTTTCTAGGATTGACTACGGATTTCTAGATCACACTTTCAATCCTTTTTCTGTATCGTTTTTTCTTTTTTATATATTATGAAGGGGGGGGGGAGAGAAAGAACCAAGATCATACTGAAAGAACTTGTCAGTTTTATAGAACACTAAAGAGAAAGATACCTAGCTTTCATTGTATACCAACACCATAAGCAAGAGAATTTAAGATCAAATTAAGTCATAACATAGTTGAGCTAGCATCAAATCATCAACAATTCAAAAGACCAGAACTTTCAAAGGCATATCAATCAATCAATGGGGTTCCAATCCTAAGTCCAACAGTTAATCTAAGTTAGTAATCATATAGAGAAAGAACCTGAAATCACACTAGGCTAGTAATCATCATAGATTATGGTCATCATTCCTTCGACTCTATAAGACTCAACTAAATTAAAAACCAAAATTTTTTTGAAAAACTTTACCTAAAGACAAAACATCAAAACATAGTTAGTATCATTACATCCTCCCCCATACTTACTTCACACCGTCTCGGTGTGAAAATAAACCCAAGAGAAGGAATAAGAGTAAAAAGAATCAATAGATGAAAATAAAGACAATACTATATGAGTTCAAGAGAAAGGAAGGCACTAATGGTGAATTGCTCTCAAATATGAAATATGTTCCGAACTCCTATGCCTTATCTGCTATGCTTGTAAGAAGAACAAAAACTCAAGAGATGTGTTAGAGTTCTTTCGATTTGAAACATATGATGAAATGGTTGTACAATGATTGAGCAATGCTAACTTAAGAGCTAACAAGAATCACTTGTAAGAGAAACCATCAAGAGCATAATGATCGAGAAATACTAATGAACAATTAGCAAGAGTCATATGTGAAAGGCACTATTCAAAACAGTTCTAAGTAATCAATCTAGTATCTCATCATCAAGTTGGTAAGTATAGAGCAAAGATCAAGCAATACTAATTAAAATTAGCAGGAATCAAGTGATACTTAATGAGAATAATCCAACTAATCATAGTTCTAAAATCAACTCAAATCAAAACATCAAGAAAACTGGGTAATTGTGAGCAATGATCTTACCAATACTAATAGACATTAGCAAGAATCAAGAGAGAGAACCATCAAGAAAATCAAAAATTCAAGTGAGATGATCAAGAATGAAAATAGATACGAGATAACCCGGAGTAACTTGAAGATCCTTCACCAGCAATACCCTAAGTCACAGAGAACTCAAAACTAAATATCAATAGCTTAGTGAATAGAAATAAAACAAGACTCAAAACTGAAAAACAACTAATCTAGACACCAAATAGTAGGTTGTTTCCCACTCAACACGTGTTTAACGTCAATAGCTTGATGAACTTACCCTCTAAGCTGGAATTGAATCAACATCAAGAGATGCTCCATAACAAGCTCCAAAATCAGACAACTTCAACTTCAAAACCTTACTCATTATATCCTTTGTAACATTGATTCCTTTCTCCTTAAACTATGGCGTGAATAATGCTCTAAGCTTTGAGAAGGGTTTTGAAAAACCCTTGCTTTTCACCTTATACTCAATTGCACCTCCAACTATTGCTTGAGGAATCAAAATCACTTGAGAGTCCCTCTTTGTCTTCTTCGGTTTCACCTTCACCTTTTCCTTGACTTTTGGAATGACACTCCTTGTTGAGATTTGATGTTCTTTGTGCAAGACTTCAACAACTACACACTTAAGATCATGTTCAATATTATATTCATTCTTAATATCCTCTTCTTTCACCATAGTTAGCCTGGATATCCTTTTTGGAGGAACCGTTGGATAGAAAACCCTTTTCTTAATGTTTTTCAGGGATATACGCTGATTAGGAAGATCAACAACAACTCCTACATTTTCAAGAAAGGTTCTCCCTAGAACCAAAGGTTCATCTTGGTACCCATTCGTCTCCAAAATGCGGAAATCAACAGGAACGACACAAATCTTAATTTGTACCAATAGATCAGAGATAAATCCACTCGAGGATACATTATAATCATTAGCAAGCTTAAAGGTCATCTTAGAAGGTTCAATACATGAAATCCCCAATCTTTCCGCAATAGTTACTGACATGACGCTCACATTAGCTCCAGTATCACAGAGAGAGAATCTCTGAATTCTACTCCATTAATCGAACAAGGGACCAAAAATTCCCAAGGATCTTGTAACTTATGGAGCTTCCGAAGTGGATTAGGTTGTTTACCTATCAGCTCTTCCTTCTCAAATGCTCTGCTGGATATCTTAGGTGTAACTGGGTAGGGGATCTTCGGTCTGTAGATTCGAGAAAATTCAGGAGTTGCGGGTCGGATCGATCGATCGATCCAGGTCGGATCGATCGATCTGACTTTTCATAACCAATAGCAGCTTGTGGACCGATCGATATGAATCTTTGGATTTTTCCAAACTGATTGGATCGATCGATCTGGGTTGGACCGATCGATCCAAAGTGGCTGTAGCTCCCTGGACTTCTGGACTGATCGATCCATCTTGGATCGACCGGTCTGAAGTTGCTGCATCATTTTATTTGGTCAATTTTAGACATGAGTCGTCTCATTTTTCCCCTAGTTTTGTTCCTCTTTCAATCTCATATTCCTCATCAGACAGATTTGCAACTAAGGACTTACAATATCTTTGGGATTTTCTTCAACTTTCCCGGGGAAAACATTATTTTGTCTCTTTACAGCTTCAGAGGTTTGAGTAACTTGAGTATCCAAATGTTTCACATGTGTAGAAAGGGCTTCAAACTTCTGGTTTAACTCCTTTACTTCTCTTTGGGATTGATGTTACCCTTCTAAAAGTTGGTTGAACGTCATCTCTATTGAATAGCTTTGTTGAGGCTGAGTTGGTGGTGCTTTTTGTAATACATGCTAAGAGGTTTGTTGAAAACCGCCTGACTTGGAGTTCTGCATGAAAGGTTTTTGCTGAGTTGGATAGTTATGATCCTGAGGGTTTTCAACATTAGTGCTTCTCCAAGAGAGATTGGGATGATTTCTGTTAAATCCTTGATTGTATACCCGTTGACCTTGGCTATTAATGTAGCTCACTTCCTTTTCAACTTCCACAACATTTTGTTCTTGAACAGAAAAGCAATCAACTTCTAGATCTTCAGCAAAACTCACATGTTTCTGGTTTTGATTCTTCAGAAGTTGAGTGAGCAACCCTTTCATCTCTAAGACTTTTCCCTTTACCTCTGAAAGTTCAGATTTATCAGATGTAGTTCCCTTGGTTCTTCTATCAAAGTCTAGACAGTGATAATTGTTGCTAATTGCTAAGTTCTCTATCAACCGATAGGCATCTGGGAAAAATTTAGTCATAAAGTCACCATCACTTGCTGTATCTAAGGACATCTGGTATTTTTGATCAATTCCCCTGTAGAAAGTGTTGAGGAGACTTACATCTGAGAAACCATGATGTGGGCAGTCACGAAGGTGCTCTTTGAATCTTTCCCAGGCTTCATAGAATGATTCCACTGGACTTTGCATAAATCCTGAGATCTTGTTCCTTAATGTGTTAGTCCTAGTAGTGGTGAAGAAGTAGCTGAGAAACTTATCTTTGCAGTCATCCCAAGTTACAATGGAACCAACATGTAGAGATTTCAACCAGCAAAGTGCTCTCTCAACTACAGAAAGACAGAATAAGCTGCAGTGCATAAAATCACGTGATACCCCATTAAGCTTACTAGTTCTGTAGATTTTCTCAAAGTTGTCAATGTGATCCATGGGATGCTCAGTTGTTAAACCACTGAATTGGTTGTTACGGATCATCTGCAAGCTGAATGGGAAATTCGTACTCCCTTCGCTGAGATTTTGAGGTTGGATGGGATTCCTGATAGCATAGAAGCCCTGAGGGTTGTTGAATGAACCAACTAGAGGGTGGTTATGGGGATTGCGTTGATTAGCAATTCTTTATGAATCTCCATACAAGATAAAGTTCCTTGCATCGATATTCTGAAGAATTGGGTTCATCGGTAGTATTTGGTTGCCATCAGCTCTTGGTTGGCCTTGTGGCACTTGATTGTCATTATCTTCCCCTTCTACTGGCTGGATTATCAATTGATTGAGTCCAGGAGCAGGTGGATCCTTTTGACCTTCGAGTGCGACTGGATTGTTGAAATTAATGTCTTCATCCATTGAATTGGATGAGCCATCGTTCTTCTTGACTTTCCGGTCTGAACGTATTAACTTTGCGACTTCTGTGTTGCTAAGGCTAAGCAATTCAGATGATTTATCGGATCTTCTGATCATACACCTGTAAAACAAAAACAAGAAGAAAGAACGAGATGAGTACTGTAAAAGAAAATCTTAGACTAGATTCTAAATAAAACTTCAAAGGCACTTTTGGTCCCCGAAAACGGCGCCAAAATTCGGATAGGTATAAAATTTAAATCCTAAATTACACTGCAGAGAACAAATCACAGTAGTATAGATAGGATCGAATCCCACAAAGACCATGCAGTACAATGTTCAGTTTTTTTTAATCTCAAATCAAGCTGACAAAATATTAAGATTATTTTTAGTATAATCAAAGTAGTAGTTGAAATAACGGTTGCAGACGATGAAATAAAAGCGTTAGGAATTAGGCAATTCCACAGGTATTCAGGTTTAAAAGCCAAAATTAACATGCATGATTTTACTTTGAGAATAGTTTTCAACATGAAAGATACAAATAGAATAATCTCCTCTCAGAGTATTAAGCCATATGTTTGAATTATTAGAAACAAACTCTCGTCGTTTCTAACTAATTCAACCATGCAATAATGTTCAGATTCAATTGTTCATAAGCATTCATGACAATACTCTCGCAAGAAAGGACATTTATTCATCTAGACTAGGTCAGATCTCTAAACCAAATCTATTTGCGTTTATCAATCTAATATCAATGAACTAAATGTCCAATCTAATTCATGCATTAATAACAAGTTTAGACTAAAAACCTAACAATTTCAATCTTTTATGATAAACTCTAACATTCAAACCTGGTTTTCCTGGAAAATCATAAAATCTAACTAGTGAACTACTTAGACATTGCAAAGCATGAACAATACAAAATCAGAGAAGAACACATCATAAAATAATTATAGATATTGATAAATAACGAGGGTTCAGAAAAAAAAACTTCTCTCAAATACATAATTTCAGAATCTCCTCACCCTCAGTAAAAATCTCTTATAAAATAAAGCTTAATGAAATAAAACTTCGCTAAGAGGTTTTTATAGTGTAAAAAAGTAAAATAATGAAAATAGGAAAAATTGATAGGCTTGAGGACTCTTTTGCAAAAATATGGAAATCTTCAAAATTTCTCGCATTGTGATGGATCGATCGATCCGCAGGTAGACCGATCGGTCCAAAGCTTATGTTTTTCTCTGGATGTTTGGATCGATCGATCCAAAGGTGGACCGATCGATCCAAAGGTGGACCGATCGATTCGAGCTCTTTGCAGCTTCAATTCTTCATTTTGATCAATCCAAAACTGGGTTGATCTCTCATTCATTTACGTAGCCAAATTCCATCCAAATATGCTGCAAATCGTCACTTGAAGTCCAAATTGATCCGAACACCTGAAAACATGAAAATGTACCAAAACTTGAAAGGAAAACATTTGGATAATGCATAATAGCAGACACAATGCCCACTAAAATGCATTAAAACCGAGTAATATCAAGTACCAAGCTTTTCAACTTCCTTTCTTATTCTAGGGTTTTTATCTTTAGAAACCGTAGGTCTACCACGCTTTAAGCGTACTCTAGATTCCGAGTTTCATCTACTTTTTCATGCTCTTGTGGTACTTCAATATGAGCAGGAGCGTTTGCAGCTGGGATATGTGATTTAGTCATTGTTTTGGTATTTACTAACGCATCATGTAGTTGATTAGCTATACTTTTATATGCATAATTCGTAAGACTTCTTGTTCAAATTGTTTTGTAGGAGGGTCTAGATGTAGTAGAGATGATATGTTCCATTTTATCTCTTTTCCTACTTCTTTGTTTTCTCCCCCTGGAACTGGGAATTCGTTTCATCAAAATGACAATTAGCCAAACGAGCTGTAAATACATCATCAGTCATGGGTTCCAGGTATTTTATAATTGATGAAGAATCACAACCAATATATATACCCAATCTTCTTTGGGGTCCCATCTTTGTACGTTCTGGTGGTACTATAGAAACATGTACTACACTACCAAAGATTCTTAGATGAGAAATATTTGGTTCACAACCAAATGCTAATTATAGTGGGAAATATTTATGATATGCACTTGGTCTTATCCAAATGAGTGCTTCAGCATGCAAAACAACATGACCCCAAATAGAAGGTGGTAATTTTGATCTCATGATTAATGTTCTTGCAATTAATTGTAGACGTTTAATTAATGATTTAGCTAAAGCATTTGGTGTATGAATATGAGCTACATGATGCTAAATTTTAATCCATGTTACCATGCGATAATCATTGAATGCTTGGAATGTGAATTCCCCAGCGTTGTCTAATCTAACTTTCTTAGTAGTATGGTCAGGGAACTAAGCTTTTAGTTTAATTATTTGAGTTATACATCTCGCAAACGAAATATTTTGAGATGATGATAGACAAACGCGTGACCATATGCTAGATGCGTCTAGTAATACCATAAAATAATAGAATGGTCCACATGGTGGATGTATTGATCCACAAATATCGTCTTTAATCCGTTCAAGAAACGTTGGCGATTCTTTGTCAATTCTGGTTGGTGATGGCCTTATGATTAATTTCCCAAGAGAACATGTAGTACATGTCATTTTCTTCTCTTGGTATATCTCATGGGTTTTTAACGAATGACCATGTGAGTTCTCTATGATGTTTCACATCATTGTGGTGCCTGGGTGACTGAGGCGATCATGTCTTAAAATGAAATCTTTTGGATTTAATTTAGCTCAAGGTTCGATTCTACCATATCTATATATGTGTGATGCAAACCAGAAGGAAGCCTTGGTAATTTTTCAATGATAACTCATTTGCCAAGTTTATTAGAAGTTATATACATATACTTTTTTCCATCGTCAGTTGCAGACTGAGTGTCATATCCTTGGTTATATATATCTTCAAAACTCAACAAAATTCTTTTAGAATTTGGAGAATATAAGGCGTTATTGATAGAAAATTTTGTTCCATTTGGTAGCTTAAATTTGGCTATATACACCAATTCCTTCAATCAAGTCTACATGACCTGATATTGTATTGAAAATTATGTTTGTCTTTTTCAAATCAGAGAAATATCTCTTATTCCTCAGTATAGTGTGTGTTTTTCGTTCCACTATCTTGTACACATATTTCTTTCTTCATTTTCGTGAAGACATCCATTTGTGTAATAGATGTAAATGTCAATAAAAGAGACCAAATCAAACCAAATAAAACACATAATAGTTATACATCAAACTTTTGAAAAAAAAAAAAACATTATTAAAACAAATGGTTAAAATAGATAATATATATTAATGACATATTGGAGATGATTCATTCATTACAGGAAAATCAATTATCAGTGTGGGTAGCTCCATCGAAATCATTGGCAAAATCAACAGCATCGAGGTGTGTTGTACCCTCGAAGTGTTATGCAAAGTTCACTTTTTTTCCTTTTCCTTTTGTGGATTTTTGGTATAGCTTACAGAGATACGAAGGGGTCTGACATGTATGGGACCAATGTCCTTTGGCCCCGCATATGTAGCATGTACTCTCACGCTTATGGTTGGAGCTTTCTTGAACCTCTTTTCTTTCGGAAATTTTTCAGGTTTAACCCATTTGGACGATCTTCTATTTTGTGGATTAAAGTTTCTTCCATGTCCATGATAAAATCGACGGCCCCAACCCCAACCATGATATGTATGGTTTTCTCGTTCATGATTTCTCATATCCACTGTATTCACTTCAGGGAATGCCTTGGCACCAGTAGGTCGAGAATTATGATTCTTAATGAGAAGCTCATTATTTTTTCCGCTATTTTGAGTGCTACAATTAAATATGAGAATGTTTTATGGCCTTGGTTCCTGTATTGCTCTTGTAATACATGATGACTTTTGTGAAATGTGAGATACGTTTTGTTTAGAATCTCTTCTTCTGAAACATGCTTTCCACAATATTGTAATTGTATTGCAATTCTCAGCATTATAGAATTATAAGCCTCTACCGTTTCAAAATCTTGGAACCTTAGATAGGTTTATTGGTCCATGGCATGTGGAAGAGTTAATTGCCTTTGGTTATCAACCCTTTCTCTTAAGGCTTTCCACATAATTCTTACATCTTTTTTATTAGCATAATCATGCAACAAATTTTGATCCAAATGTTTTCTCATTAACATGATTGCTTAGCTTATGATTCTAAAGAGATTGGTCCACCATATCTTTAATAGTTTCTTTCAAACCTTGGGATGCAATGTAAGTTTCATATCAGTGGTCCATGATATATAATTCTCTCCAGTTACATTAAAGGCCGGAAACATGAGTTTCTCAATATTAATCATTTGTATCTAGAATCTAGAATATAAAATAAAACTTTATTAGATTTTTAATTTTAAAATGAACCACTTACATTAATCATTACATAAACAGTAAAAATAAATACAGTTAACATGATTAAAATAATATTCCTAATATTTTCTCTATCGGTGAATTCTCCAATAAAAGAACCGTAAATAGAAATAATAATCATGAAGAATATAAAGATTAACATTAAACTAGAAAAAAATGATGAGAATTAAATATTTTGTGAAATTTCTAGAGAAGTAATTTGATAGAATATAAAATTTTTGATGAGATAAAATGAGTGAAATGAGAGTGCATTTATAGATTGAAAACACAGTTCATAACCGTTGGGAAAGTTAAACATTTTGAAAAAAATTCTTTGTGACCGTTTGAGATATAAATTAGAATAAAAACTAATCTGAAAATTTTGATAAAATGTGTGACCGTTAAGGGGATAAAACGAAAAATTGATCTGAAAAATAACAAACATCCACTTAACTAAATAATATAATTATATCAGAGATTTATATACAGGTGGTGGAGCTTCCATTTATAATAGTATAAAGCGGTAGAGCCGACTGAGATAATAATATATATGGCGGTTAAACCGTCCAAGATATTACTATAAAGGCGGCAAAGCCGTCCGGGATTATAACATAAAGGCGGAAAAGCCGTCCATGATAATAATATGAAGACAGCAAAGCCATCCGAAATATTGACATGATAAATAAATATTTATGGATTAGACATCTATGATATAAATGAATAAAATAATTACTATGTGACATAACGCCCGATATAAAACTAGATATTTTTATAAATAAATATATTCAACGGTATCATAGAGTGATCGTGCTAATAGCATGTTATAATAAATATGATATTTCATCGGATGAATATATATTATTTAGGATTGAAGTATTATACCCGTGAAAATATGGATATAGGAGAAAGAGATAGAGAGTATTGTACATAAGAGAGAAGTACATAATTTGATGGTAATAAGATGTGTGTATTACAAGTGATATGCTTGTAGGGGTCATTGGACTTCACTCGTCGGTGGCCGTAATCTTTTTTTGCCCACTTATAGCCACTATTGTTACTCTTTCATAGCATTTTTCATGTTCTAGTTTTCTCTCTAGATGAATGGTATATATTTTTTGTATCTATGATCAAATTTCGGCCAAAAGAAAAATCTATACCCAAATTTGGAAACCTTCATACTAAAATAAAGTTTATGTCCAAATTCATGAGAAGTTTCAGATAAGACGAAAAATATGGAGTCCTCCAATGGAGCAAACAAAACGGCTTAAAATTCTTTATTTTCTTGGCTCAATATCTACTTTTGTAATCCAAATTTTAGTTCTTATAAAAGTTTACCAAATGTTGGGCAAAAAAAACTGAAACCAAAGAACCGACCATATAAATAACTTTATAGTTTCAGCTTACAGATTTTAATGTAGAATTATCTGTTAGATTTTAAATTTAATGTAGATTTACCTTTTTGTGACTTACTAAGATATTGCAGATTTCGCTAATTATTTGTGTTGTTTTGATTTTTTTTATACATGGTATTTTAAACTAATTTTAGCTATTTTAAACTAATTTTGGGTATTTTTTGTTTTTATAGTGTATAAACTAACTGACTCGAAACCGATAAAAACCGAACCGATAAATGTAAAGTACCGTTTTTGTATTAAAATTTAGATTTAAAAAATCGGAACCGAACGGTCCCAAACCCGAAAACGTATACCCGAAAACCCAACCCTAAATTTATTACCCTCAACCAAATGAACTCTAGTTACCAAATTTTGTCTTATAAATCAAAGCTCAAGTAAATAATTCATGAACGGAAAAGATTCTTTTACTACTCTATCGAAACACTTTTTGACTTGTGACTTTTGTCTTTTCCTTCATTTTGTTTTAGGATGGCATTGGTCAACAATGGTTGATGCTCGAGTTTCAATGGGACAATGCTTATCCTTAGTTATCGGCTGCCGTAATTACTTCCTTAGAGTAGGGTTCGTAGATGACACTATATACACTTAGAATGGCTTAGTTATATACACTTAAAGTGTCACTTAGATAGGGATCCATTGAAAATTCAAAAGGGAGAAATTATAATTTTGACTAAATACATATATATATATATGGATGTGTATAGTGTCGGTCCTAGGCCTAAATGGGCTCCAAGCGGAAAAAAATAGATCTGAAAAATTAAATAAAAAATATAAAATGGAGAAGGTGGGAGTCGAACTTTACTTCATGTAAAATTGAGAAAGCTTAACCAATTATGTTATTAAATTTTTTTTAAAAAATAGTACTTATAAAAACTTTGGCCGCAAGCACTTGCTTGCTTTGCTTGTGTCCAAGGTCGGCACTGGATGCGTATATAATATAAAGAGATGGATATAGACATATAGTAGGCATGAAGAGGGTTATGGAAGGTATAGATCTGGGAAGAAGCGACCATACTGTTTTGGATTATATAAATTTATTTTGTAAGTCCTTTCCTT
>OVBE01013704.1:0-12528 GCA_900406425.1 Iberis pinnata | reverse complement strand
ACAGTGATCTGTTCTCTGCAGTGTTAGTTTAGGATTAAATTCTTAGCTTATCAGTGATCGAGTGGATCTTCCATTGGTAGACCATGGAACTTCTTGCTCTGCACCATTGCAATGAGACTATGCTTGATCTCGAAGTTTTTGTTTTGAACTGTAGGTGGATTTTTTCCATGTCTGATGGTGTGAGTGTTGGGGTTGTCACCAGCACCTATGGTGTTCTGGTTATCTCTGTCAGCGTTGTCTACCATTTCTAGGTCCAACCTTCTCAAGTGTTCCGCACGTTCGTGTTCATGTGTTGCCCGAGAGTGTTCTCGTTCTAGAGCTCGAATGTCTGCAATGAGAGGAATCAAGTCTGTTGGTCCTCTGCTTCTCAGGTTCATACACTACTAAGCAGGTACCTGAAAACAAAGCAAACAAAGGCAAACACGTAAGTAAAAAAGTTAAATAATCTTGATCTCAAAAGATCCAAAATCCAAAATGTAGAAACAACACCCAAATGGCAACGGCGCCAAATTGATAGTAGGATTTTTAAGTCCTAAAGTGTATCAATTCCCCATCATTATAGTATAGATGGGTTATCAATCCAATGAGGTGTGTTCTAACAATCTGGAATGCAATGGATGCTTCAAAGTCAAGCTAAGAAGTAAAAAGGTTGTTTTACTAACAGGTCCTAAGTGCAGAAGTGCAGTAACAGAAAAAAGAAGCATAGAAGACTAAGATGCAAAAACAGAGTAAAAGCAGAGAGAGTGCTATATGTAAACAAATGTGAAGCAGTTCCTCAGGACTAAGGATAATCAACTAGAGATCCGTCCCAATCTAGCTAAGCACCTAATATACCTCAAATAATCATGTAAGCTATCCCTAAACGATAGATTCATATGCAACCAAGTCTAATCCCTTGATTAATGGAATCAACCTAAGCAATCACCAGACTTAACTCCCGTTGACGGTACACTGCCTAGAAGGCATTAAGCAACAACCCATCAAAGCCAAAAAAGCCTCCTAAAACTCTAACCTCTTAGGTCGAGATAAATATCCTAAGCATCTAAGTGTCAAGTAAGGATTAGCTAATCTCTGAAATCACCCAGTTCCGGACATCTTCAATGAATCACGATCAAGTTTTGAAGAGCCTAAAGGTGGGATTTCAACGGGTTAGGAAGAAATACAATCAGCATTACGTGCGAGTGAAATAGAAGAGACGTAACTCTTCACACAAGCTTAGGTGCCTAAGTTAAGATCAGGACATCACCCTTAGTCTACCCCATCCCCAAGAACTTCAGGAACTACTCACTACTCATGGAAGTAAAAACAGAGAAAACATAAATCATAATTTCAATGCTAAACATGCAGATTTAAGGTTAAACAGCAAGAACAACAAGAACACAAACCCATAAACTAACAACAGCAATGAAACAGTAAAAACCGAGATGAAGGACAAACTAAAACAGAAGATTAAAAGCTTAAAACGTAAATCAATATGCACCAGATAAACAACAACATAAAGCTAAGCAAGAAAGTAAAGGAAAAACAGTAGATTAACTTGAAACTTAAAAGAAATCTGGTTTTTACACCAAGAACATGAAGAACAACAAAGAGAATGAAAAAACCTAAGACAAAACCTAAAAAGGAAAGAAAAACTTAGACTTGTGCAAAAAGAGGCGAATTAAGGCTTTTAAAGTGTTTAGAGAAAAGTCTTAAATCGCACCAAAGACAAAAGCTAATGATTGGCTCGGATCTTGGGTCAGGTCCATTTCGGAATTGAGTTGGTCAGGTCGGAGCGTGTTTGACTTCGAGTTGGTAAGTGCATGATCGATCTGAGCTGGGGACGCTTGAATGAGATCGATCCAGAAGTTAAGCTCGAGATCAATCCAGCTTGTTTGAGGCTTGAGTGAGATCGATTTTTTGTTGAGTGTTGGGATCGATCCAGAAGTGATGCAGGATTGATCCAGGAGTTGTGCTGGGATCGATCCAGATATGTGCTGGGATCGATCCAGGAGGAAGCTGCAGGATCGATCTAGAATTGTGCTGGGATCGATCCAGATAGGTGCTGGGATCGATCCGGATAGGTGATGCGGGATCGATCCATGATCGATGCAGGAAAGAGCTGAGATCGATTCAAGTAAGTGCTGCGGTCGATCCAGATTAGTGCCAGTCCATTCCACAATAAGTACTGCTCCATTCCATGTTAAGTGCTGTTTTTCTGAAATCTCACAAATCCTTTTCGAAACTCCTGAAAGTCCTGAAAAATCTCCAAAATACGTGCATATGCAAATTCTAATGCAAAAGTCCTAAAAATCACAAACTTACTAAAATCAATTATAAATGTGATGTATGCACACCTAAAGTCCTCAAAATTTATGCGAAATGATATGTAAAAACCATGAAAATTCAGAGTTATCACCATTCTGATTGCTTTGAAACCATATATGTTCGAGTTCCGATCTTTTAAGTATGTGATTAATGTCGGACATAATATCCCTCCTTGTTCAAACTTTTTTTTTACTATTTTTTCTTTAAACCATAAGAAATTAGTTTATTAATTCAAATTCCATTCAAAATAAAACTTTCATTCGCATAACAAAATACCAAATTCGAACTATATCACGTGAAAAATAATAAATATGGCAACTATTGGACCAACCACTCCTTTTCGAATTCAATAATTTATATCTATGTTATGTCATCTCTTTAAGCATTTGGTATTTTTCTCATGTGAAATGTTTTCAAAATCGAACTGGCAATTGAACTAAAATAATTTTGGATCGTCGGCCAAAATAATCTGATCGGGTTCGATCGGATTTTATTATATTAAAAAATAAGATATATATATATATATAATTAGTAATAAGATAATATTTTGTTAATTTAATCCATAAAAATAATAAAATAATCTAAATAATAAATTAACAATAGTAAAAACATAATATATGTCACAAAAGAAACATGAAATGTTAAATTGTGTTTTCGTAAATTATAAACATACAAATATATAAACATTTAATGTATTATAAATTTATACACTTACCTGATATATATTACAAAAGAAGCATAAAATGTTAAATTGTATTTTCATATATTATACATATAAAAAAAAATTTTAAAAACATTTTGTTAAAAAACCTGAACCAACCCTGTAAACCTCCGGTTTGCAGTTCAACCCCCAGTCCAATCCAATTTTGAAAAACGCTGCTCATGGACCAAATTCGAACTATATCTTGTGAAAAATAATAAATATGGCAACTATTGGACCTACCACTCCTTTTTGAATTCAATAACTTATATCTATGTTTTGTAATCTCTTTAAGAATTTGGAAATTTTCTCATGGGCTAAATATAGGACTAGGCATTCAGGTATTCAGTACGATTCGAGGTAGGAACCATTATATTCCAGTTCTTTTGGATCCTAAATATTAATACACAGTCGATCTTTTTGAAATTTTCAGTTTTGTACTCATAGGTTCCGGGTCGGTTCAGTTCTTTGTTAGAAGAACCGAAAATTACCCAATTTTTTGGTTCCTTATTGATTCCTATTCTGTTCCGAGTATTTTAGACCTGATATAACCAAAATTACACGGCAAAAAAATGCCCAAAAAAACTAAAAAATTACCCGAAAAAAACAAAAAGTACTCCAAAAAACAAAAAGAAATTACCCAAAAAAAAGAATTTACTCGAAAAAAACAAGAAATTACATGAAATTAATTTAAACTATCCAAAATTAGTTTAAAATATCCGAAATTATTTTAAAGTATCCTAAAAATATTCAAAGCAGCAAAAAAAATTCGGTTCTTGGTTCGGTTCCGATTCCTACCCGATACCTATGGTTCTTCATCTCAGGAACCATCGGATAATTTGGATGTAACCAGAACCGATCAGGTTTTTTTGGTTCTTTAGTTCCGGTTCTTCGGTTCTAGTTTTTTTGTCCAACCTTAGTTAAAGATATAGGCCTAATGGGCAAGAAAAACAACAACCAAAACAGTAGTAGTTGTGTCCATTTTTATTTGAATAGTCTTCCATAATACTCATAAACAAAGCGTCAAGTCTCATAAACTAATTTCTCATCTTCTTCAAACTCAAAAAAGTTTTGATCCATATTTCATATTAATTAGTACGTCAAACTTACTCCTATCAAATAATACAACGAACGAGAAGGTCACAAAAGAAGCATCAAGATCAAGTATCATGAGAATCGTGGTGGTTAGCCCATAACCCATAGGTCCCAGGATAGGAACATGGCTCTGATACCATGTTAAGATTACGGACGTCCAACTTTAAACCAATTTGCAATGGGTGGATTTGCTCATATCCGTTATACATTGGTCTATGTCTGTTTAAGTTTCCAATGTGGGATATTGTATGTGATAGGTCTAGAATTTAATCCAAAAACTATACTGCAGAGAACATAATATTATAGCACAGTAAAAGGGTCGAATCCACAAAGACCAAACAACATGACTTTCAGTTTAATTTCAAATCAAGCTAAAACAATAAATAAGAGTGATTGTAACTTAAAGCAATAACTAAAATAAAAGAAGTTGAAATCAATAAATAAAAGCGTTACACATTAGGGAATTCCACATGTATTCAGGTTTAAAAGCCAAAGTTAATATGCAAGATTTTCTTCGAACTTAGTTTTCAACATGAAAGACATATATAGAATAATCTCCTCTCGGAGTATTTTACCCTTTGTTAAAATTATTAGAAAAAAACTCTCACCGTGTCTAACTAATTCAATCATGCATTAATGTTCAGATTCAATTGTTCATAAGCATTTGGGACAATACTCTCGCAAGCAAGAACACTTATTCATCTAGATTAGATCAGACCTATAAAAAAAATCTCTTTGCGTTTATAATTATAATATCAGTGAACTAGTTAGCTACTCTAATTTATACATTATGAACAATTCTACATTAAGAACCTAACAAATTCAATCCTTTATTTTAAACCCTACTATTGAAACATGGTTTCCCTAGGAAACCCTAAAACCGAACTAGGGAACTACTTAGACATAACAAAGCAAACACAAAGCAATATCATTAGAGAACACATAATCAGTAAAATAAAAGAAAATATTATTAAGCAACAACATAGTTCAAAAATCTTCTCTAAATACAAGATTTAGATATGTCTCTCTATAAAAAAACTCAAATTGTAAAAGCGTACGAGAAAATAAACCTAAGTCACAAGGCTTTTATAGTGTAAAAATTAAAATGACTTAAACAAGAAAAACAAGATACGTTTGAGGACTCTTTTGCAAAATATGAAAAATCTTCAAATTTCACGCAGGACGATGGATCGATCGATCCAAGGGTGGAACAATCAATATGTCTTCTCTAGGTCAGGTTGGACCGATCGTTCCAAGGGTAGATCAATCTGTCTAATCTCTCTGTAACTTTCTGATTTCTTCTAGAAAGATGGATCGATCGATCCAAGGGTGGAGTGATCGATCTGTCTTGTCCGAGGCTTCATTTTTCCGGATTGATCAATTCGAGACCAAATTGACCTCTTTATTCTTCACATAGCCAATTTCCATCCAAAAATGCAGAAAATCATTACTTTACGTCCAAATCAACCTGAGCACCTGTAAACCACAAAATGTTTGAAAACTGAAAGGAAAAGGGTAGGATAATGCGTAATAGAAGACATAAATTTTTACTAAAACGAATTAATACCAGGTAATATCAACTTCCCCAAACTTAGATCTTTTCTTATCCTCAAGTAAAGCAAGACCAAATCTGGTGAAGAGGTTTGAAACCTTAAGCATATATATCGAAACTCAAAAGAAACCAATCTTAAACAACCACTACAAATTAAGTGTTTACCACCACTTAACTAATAGCATGCTTCCTACTATAAATCCCAAATCAATCAAATCATCAAGTCATCTCAACCAGCTTAGTAAATTCAATTAAGTTCATATATATGCATTCTCACGTATGGGGTATCGATCAATGCGTTCCAACACCTTTTCTATCAAAGCGACCACACCAAACAGAGCATCAATCGACTTCTGGTGTTGATCATTTTTCCCCCTTTCTCACTTCTCTTCTTTTTTTTGTTAGTGCTTTCTTTTTTCTTTTCTTGACATTTATGCACTTTTTTAAAGCAGCTGGTTTTATGGGATGAGGAAACGGACTTCAAGGTCCGCTGTTCAATCCCTTTTGTGTACCATTTTCTTTTCAATCTAAAGGGAGGGAGAGAAAGGATCCGGATCATACTGAAAGAACTTGGCGGTTTTACAAAAAACTAAAGAGAAAGGTATCTAGCTTTCAAATAATACCGACACCATAAGCATGAGAAATTAAGTTCAGGTTAAGTCCTATCATGGTAAAGCTAGCATCAAATCATCAACAATCCAAAAGATTCAGAATATTCAGAAGAAAATCAATCAGCAATGGGGTTCCAATCCTAAACACAACAGTTAAATATAAGCCATTAATCTAAAGAGATCAATACTACACTCACACTAGGTAAGTAGTCATCATTGATTTTGATCATGGTTCCTTCAACTCGATAGACTTAGCGATTCCAAAAAAAAAATTATGAAAAATTGCATCAACTCTGAGAAAACATTCAAAATAAACATTAGAACCGTGTTAGTACATATATCTTCCCCAGATTTACTTCACACCATCCCGGTGTGAAAATAAATCAGAGATAAGTGGAAAATAAGAAAAATACAAAAATTATAAAATGAAAATAAAAGTGAAATGAGTTCAAAAATACAAAGGAAAAAGAGTTACTACAAACAGCAGACTCATCAGAAATGGACCGGTTGTGCATCAAATGGCACTGAGTCATCAGGAGAGGGTAAGTTGTTAGAAGGGCAACCGTCATCAGAGTGGGGTCAAGCGGAGCTCACGGCTGCAGCCTTAAAAGCATGCTCCATATCTTCATCGCCGTGGCGGCGGTCGCGAGAAGGAGATCGAAAGCAAGAAGGCCGAAGTCTCGAGATAGTCTTCATGATGCGCCACATCAGCCCATTATTGCGCTCTTAGGAGTCCATAATCCATTCTAGATTCTCATCGGGAATCATGCCGGCTTTGCACTGTAGGAAAACTCGATATAATCGACCTGCTCATCAAAATTGGAATCAGGTACTTGCACATGAGAGGATCGTGGACGACTGCGACTCGCTTTACCAGATAGTAAAGGAACATTGGTGGTTCTGGCTGAACTACTCTTCAAGTGTTGCAGACCAAGTGGGAATCATACATTCTCTGTAGAGGTGAGGTGCTTGATCTCATAATCATATGATGATGATAATGACATTCCTCCAGCTGAACCACTCTTCAACCTGCTCATCAGAACCATAATCAAGTACTTAAGCGTGTGAGCGGTGTGGGCGAATCTTAACCGGTCCTCCTGTCAGTAAAGGGACATTGGTGGCTCTAGCTGAGACATGTCGGAGATGCTGCAGACCTGGCAAGAAGCAAATGATCTCCAATATGGCAAGGCGAGTGATCTATGTGTTGGGCAAGTCGGATTGGAGAGGCAAACCGGATCGGTTGGAGAACTTGTAGTTGAAGCCTTTTCCAAACATACAAGCGGTCCTTAGGTAACCAATTTCCATGTATGAGAGTGCTGGCTAACGAGAAAAAGGGATAAGTGGCAAACCTATGTGGTCTAGAATAAGGGAAACGAGATTGATGATGAAATCGTTCCTCGAAGGATTCGCGAGGGAAAGCATCTTGCGTTTTACCAGAGTCTCAGCGAAGAGATAGCCCAAGTTGGTATGAATTTTTAGCTTTTCCTTTGCTTCGTAAATGGGATGAAACTGTTGGATGCGCAAAATGGATCAGTTTTAACTCAACTTCGTGTTGGGCCTCTACATTATACTTTCAGTAGAAAAGTATATTGAGAATCCGTGCATAGTTGGCTTGNCTTTAGCCCCAAACCCCCCCCCCCCCCCCCCCCGTTATAAAGTCTCAAAGTGATTTGTCTGAGGTGAACTTGGTCATCTTGCGCTTGTAACCAATCTCATTGAAACCAATAATTGTACAAATTTTCTCCATAGTCATCTTATGGTAGTGACCAAGCACAATGAAGCATAAGAACGTGTCTGAAACCTTTGGTTGCTTTGGGTCCACGTGGTAGAGGCGGACAGAGGCTAGGAATTGACGGGCTATATCCTCATATAAGGGATAAGCAGTGAAAGGAAAGTGGGTGAACCCGACTCTCTCTAGCAAGTTAAGAACATATTCCAAAAGTCTCAAGCTCTCCAAAGTTGGTTTATCCATGAATCGAGAGGGTTTTAGTGTAGACTTTAGGAGGCAATTGTAGAAAATAGAGTCGATTTCTTCCCAAGTAGGTACAGTTCTCTATTCTTCCAGCGCTTATCTGATGAAAGTGTTCCATCAGTGAGATCAAGGCGGAGGGTGAACAGTTTCTCGACTATCCTAGGCCATGGAGATGTGCATATGTTGGGATTGACTGGTTCGTCATGCATAGGACCTTTTCCTTTTTTGGCCCGAGTGGCTTGCTTGTTTCTATTCGTGGATGGTTCATCAGAAGGAAGTGATGGAGGGTTTGTCTGTTTGATTATGAAAGGTCATTTTGGTCGCCCATTGGCAACTTTTTTGTTTTGAGACATCTCAAAATGAACAAAACTCAAAAGATAATAAGTATATATTCAATTTTAAACACATTGTTCACAATGGTCGAGCATTGCTAAGTAAAGATTAGCAAGAATCGCTTGTGAATAAACCAAACATGAAGAAGTGCAAACTAAAGCAAGTCAAAGAGCATCATAAGTTTCTAAGAAAGAGCAATGATGAAGCAATACCAATTATGAATGGCAAGAATCAAGCATTAGGAAAATAGAGACAACACCAAATGAGCTTTTAGACAAGAGTGAGACCCAATGAGGATGATCATTTCAAATAACAATACTCAACCATCAATACAAGTGATAGAATGACGTATTGATTCTTAAATCCCAAACTTGGAATAATAGACAATGAAGAACATCACTAATGAGAAGTTAGGCATTCAAACACCATAATTAAGAGTAAGCAACAATCCCTAAGCACAAAAGAACAGTTCATCATTCAAAACCCCATCTAATAACTCCCAAACCTAAAATCATCAATGTCAACCAATAAATCTCAACCCTAACCCGAAATCAACGATGAAACATCAAATCAAGGCGTTTTAGCACTCATTCTAGCAATTTCATCAACTAAATCGCATTACCTCCGAAAATCCAAACCCTAGGTTCAAATTTTTGGACCCAAAAGGAAGAGAATAAGAACCATACCTTGTTCGGATTTGAATAAGAGTGAGAGAAACAAAAAAGAGCTCACAAATCCACACGATTTAGAACCAAATATTGTTGGATTTGGTGAAGGATAGACAGAGATGAGTGATAATGGAGATTTGGTGAAGAAGATGAAGTGAAAGTGGAGAAGAGAAAGGGGGATTCACGATGTAGGGTTAAGAATCGAAATTTCGGTTCTATTCAAGTGAAATCCTATTTAGATCAGTTTGAATCCCAAATAATAAACTAATTTTCGAGTTACATGGCCCTAGACCGATCAGTCCAACCTTCGACCTTTCGAAGGCACTCATGAACTCAAAACTTTAACAAAAAATAAAAACTAGACTCAAAATCGACTCAAAACTAACTCAAAACTATAAAAATAATTAAAAACCAAATAGTGGGTTGCCTCTCACTCAGCGCTTGTTTAACGCCATTAGCTTGAAGACATTTACCTCAAAGCGGAGGTTGGACCAGCAAGAGGAATGTGAGTTTCCTCTGTAAGCTTTGAAGTAGCAAAGTAAGGCTTAATCCTTTAACCATTAACAACAAACTCATCACCTTGATGATCATGCACCATACGACCTTACTTCCTTGATGTTGAACGGTCCAGACTACCTAGAATTCAATTTCCCAGGGAAACGTTTTAGGTGAGAGTTATCCAGCAATACCTTATCACCTGGTTGAAAGTCTCTAAGGATAATCTTTGTGGGAACCGAAATTTGCATTGTCGATTTCCGTTAGTTATGGAAAATCATAGATAACTCTAACTTTTCACAGATCCTGGATTTCTGTGAGTCAAACGCAAATAAGATCAGAATACGAAAAAAGACAATAAAAATACAAAATTTAAAGCATACGAAACGGAGAAAAGTAGAGGCCTTATTCTGAATCCGTATGAGCGTTTCAACAGGTGATGATTCTTAGCTATGTCACTCGTTAGCAAGTTTCGTAACAAACAACCTAAGACTAATGACCTAGTTGAGTCGCAACTCGCTAATAAACTCAGAAATTAACCCTAATGATCTAAGTGTTTTGGTGCGGAGAAAAGAACTTGTCTCGAACCTTCTCTTGATCTCTCTTATATAGACTTCATGATTGATCCAACTTCCTTTTTCGTCTTTCGTTCTTTCGCATAAATCATTCTTTCTTGATTGATTTTTCTGCGGAAATTTTCCTTTTCTGGAATCCTAAGTGGGCCGTTATCGTGTTTTAAGCTTGCTCGGATCATTTTACAGTTTAGGCAATTTTTACGTTTCTTGTCGAGAAAACGAACTTTTGCGCAACGATACGTTCGAAACCTTTGCAGAAAAGTTATTCCGATTGCGTAAATGAGACAACATCAAATTATAAGTCGATTGCAAATGTCTTATACGATTGAGTAATAAGAAATAGTTTCACGATCGTTTCACGAGTCGATGGAACTCATTGTACGAAAAGAACAAGTTTTATGATTTTTATCGGAAAACCCCAACGAAAGCTCAGAACGATACAAAATAAGAAATGATTCGTCTGGAATGATATAAAAATAAATATCCGATTCATCTCGTCAACTGGTCGAAAAGAACACAATTGATCGAGCTCCGTCGGATACAATGATAGCCGTTCCTTGAAATATGTGATTAATGTTGGACATAATATCCCTCCTCTTCCAAACTTTTTTTTGTTATTTTTATTTTTAAACCATAACGAATCAGTTTATTAATTCAAAGTCCATTCAAAATAGTTACAACCACTCCTTTTTGAATTGAATAATTTATATCTATGTTATGTCATCTCTTTAAGCATTTGGAATTTTTCTCATAGGTTAAAGATATAGGCCTAATGGGCAAGAAAAACAACAACCAGTAGTAATTGTGTCCATTTTCGTTTTAATAGTCTTCCATAATACTCATATACATAGTGTCAAGTTTCATAATCTAATTTCTCATCTTCTTCAAACTCACAAAAGTTTTGATCCATATTTCATATGAATTAGTACGTTAAACTCACTCCTACAAAATAATGCAATGAAGGAGAAGAAGGTCACGGAAGAAGGATCAAGATCAAGTATCATCAAAAATTGTGGTGGTGGGCTCATAACCCACATGCATATGTTCCAGGGAACATGACTCTAATATCTTATTAGGATTACGGGCTTCCAACTTTAGATCAATTGACAATGAGTAAATTAGTTCATGTTCCTTATATATTGTCTATGTCCCCTTGAGTTTTCAATGTGTGATATTGTATCCTTAATACATTGGACTAACATAACTTAGGTTGTGGTAAAGTCTATCTAAGATTTGTGGTTTTAGAATTTAGTAGCTTCAGAAAACTCTATTCTCTTCATCTATATGGCCACTCTCAAATCTTAATCATCATGCTAAGTTAAGTGAATAAGATTTTTTGACGGAAAAAATTTGTCAGTTCTAAAACGTCTGTAATGAAAATTCTTCAGAAGTTCGTTAGTTATTACTGATAGATTACTGATGGACAACGACTGACAGACTATTGATGGATTTAAACCGTCATTAAATATGCCATCAGAAATTTGTTACTATTAATTTGTCAATAATTATTGACGAATTTGTGACGGATAAGCTCTAACGGACAATAACTATTAGTAATATTGTGTTAGTAATTCGTCAAAAATTACTGACAGACTGGAGGAAAATTAAATAAAAATAATTTTCATTTATATTTATTAAATAGATTATTTCATTATTGATTGATTATAATAAAATATTTGAATAAAAATAAAATATTCACAAATGAAAATTAGATATTTAAATTCACAAATTAAAATCCGAAAATAGTTTAAAATTACAAAAATCTATTATTCGAGTCGTCGACTAAAAAACTCCACCTAAGTCTGCATATGATCGTCTTGCAAGAGTTGTGTAGCCTCCAAATCCTCAAACCTCTTTTTTAGTTACATTACCTCTTCATCCTTTCTTCTCATCTCCTCGTATCTATAAGGGTCCCTCACTGGTCGGGATACTGGTAAGGAATAGCGGGCCATATTTCTGAACCCGAACATGTACCCCATGTGTCTTCTTCGTCGTCTAAAAAAACCAAAATAAGAAGTATTAAAATATCTATTATGTAATATTATAGAAAATAAAATAACCTTTAAAAATAATTACACTTACATCGACAACAATGTGGACTACATCTAAAGTGGGAGGTTAACATCATTTGATGTCTACTGAGTAGCCATAATCTCTTCAAGACGTCTCGACCACCTCATGAGCAATCAGATGTTGAATTAGTGTATATATATATATATA
>OVBE01013703.1:0-12529 GCA_900406425.1 Iberis pinnata | reverse complement strand
TATATATTTATATAGTTACATCAACATATTTTTTTATTGGTTTTTAGAAGGTTTATCTTAGATTGTATTGCTTAACTTTCTTCTCTCAATTGCATTATTTATTACTTTAAGACTTCCAAGTCATACCATGTATATCTTTAAAAGTTTCTGATAGGTTTGTACGAGCTTTAGGAAGGTCCTTCAGAGTTAACTCAACAAAGGTTGGGGGAAAATATGATTGTAGGAGTGTCATGTTGTTGTGAATTTGGATGATTGACAAAAGAAACATAAGATAAATGCACTTCTATTTTGATTCTTTTTTTAATTATGCAATAGCTGGGAAATAACGTTACAAACTTAAAAATACCACCACTTTTTTTATTGGTCCACATGTTATTAATTTAATCAAAAATAATTAATTTTTATAGCTAAATTTTATCTAAAATTAAGTTATGTTTAAAATAAACATAGAAAACTTTACTCTTCCCTTATTAAAATACATTTACTATTGAATTAAAATTATATTCACATCGAATAGTATCATATACTAAATAAAGTCAAATTTTCATGGTAAATTCATCATCATTACTTGTGTATTTTTCTATATACTTAGTATGTTTTATCTACACCCTCTATCTACCAACATAAATAAAAGATGAAAAAAGAACCAAACTGAACAAAATAAGCGGAAATTTTCACAAAAAAACTGATAAAAGGTTGAAAAATACAACAAATAACACACAGTAAAAGAAATTAGTAATTAGTTAAGTAAAAAAAAGTTAATAGAAAAAACAAAAAAAAGTTCAAAAAAATAAAAATAGTCGACATATTTAAAAAAAAACCAACTAACAAAACCGGGAAATAAAAACAACGAAGCATAATATACCAAGTCAAATATAACTAATCTATAAAAAAAATCTTAAGATATGTACAAAATAAATAAGGACTAG
Source organism: Iberis pinnata (assembly GCA_900406425.1). Lineage (NCBI taxonomy): Eukaryota > Viridiplantae > Streptophyta > Magnoliopsida > Brassicales > Brassicaceae > Iberis > Iberis pinnata. The sequence goes on along the minus strand of OVBE01013703.1, from coordinate 11,600 downwards.
ATCGAAAACAAGAACCCGCGCATCGCGCGGGAAGGAAAACTAGTAAGAATAGGTCTTCATCTTTGAAATGTCTTTCTATTTTGTTGTTTTTCGACAAATGATCGCTCAAATTGGATTAGTTGTGGATCCAGATTTTGCAGAAAACAATCATCTAATGGTAGATGTCAAGTTCCTGTTTACAAAACATTATAAATATATCATCCTACACGGATAAAAACATTATCTCTAGACCATCTCCAACATTTTTGATAATGGTTATATTTTATGAAACCAAAATATAACCCAAATACAACTAATCAGCCTATTTATCAAATCAGAAATAAAACAAAGCTGAAAAACTGAATTCAGTGGACTTTCCCAAACTTGAAACCAGGTCTGGGCCTAGCTCAAATCTAGAAAAATCCTAGAGAGAAAAGGCAAACCCCCTACTCTCGCCCGCAAGTTGCGATATCGCCAATACTGTCACTTCGAAAATCCGACGGTGGGAGACCGAGACGATGTTGCACACCGCCGTCCACTGTAACTTCGTTTTCTATACATGAGGACGATGCTGGTATATGAGTTTCCCACGACGATGATGGAATACGAATGATAAGTTTTAGAGAAGACTAGGAACGACCTCCTCCTACTATGGAATTGATTTAACGATGGTTTACGGCGATGATGTGGTCCCCGCCACAAGGAAACGACACCTCACTCTCTTTCATCGGAAGGGATCGGTGCCTAACCTTAAGATCCTTCACCTCCAGCCATCGCCGACTTCCATGCTTCAACGCAACACCAAATCTAGCTAGACCGAAGGCTATAAAGCTCCTACGCCCGCAAAACGAAAGACACGGTGGATCCAGGAGAAAACCAGTCGCGGATCTGAGGCGACAAAAGGTGAAAGGAGGATTCGGACGAGCTCGCCGGCTCTGGTTTTCGCTAGCAAGCTCGCCGGCTTTGGTTTTCGCTAGCGAGCTTGGGAGCTGCAGTGCAAGGTGTCGTGCTTAGAAAAATAAATCATAGGAAGCTTGCCTGCTTGACTTTTTGCCGCAAGTCTCCATTAAAAAGAGATTCAGGAGAGAGAGAAACGCATGAGAGAGATTTTTTTAAAAAGGCACAGTACTTTTTCGTGAACAATGACTAGTCTTTTAGTGATAGTTTTTTAAAAATCATCTTCTCTTAAGGAAATAATTTTATTTCCATCAATTTTTTGTTTATGGGAAATGTGATTTTGCTTCGGCTTTTAAGTAGAAAAAATTAAGAGTGTTTCAATCATTTTAGTATATTGTGTAATGGTTCTTTTGAGATAAGAAAATACAAGAAATTTTGCTATATATTGAATCTCAAAAGTATGAACAATATTTTAAAGTAAAAAAACAAGTGATCATCACGCTCCTTTTTTTCTAGGAAATCGGATGTGGCAAGAATTATGTCAAACCTTAACCTTGGCTAACTTTATATCATATTTTTATTTTAAAAACACAATACGAGAATATAAGTATAGTTTTAAATTTCATGTTCAAACAATTCATATTATTGCAATTTTATTATCAAACAAAACCGATGACAAATCTTTGTAGGAAACTACATTGGTGGAACTATGGCACAATAACATTTTTCCTTGAAACAAGCATAAGGTTGTAAACCTTTATCTTTGCATACTTTAATGCACTGATCGACATTACAGTTTGCATTTTTTCCGTCTAATAAAACCGATGGGGGACATTCACAAAGACCATTCACACACTTGGAGTGTCCTAGTTGATCTGGACATCTGCTTTTACTACAATCTGAGTCCACATTGCAAGTCTTAGATTCCATAATCGGTGCACCTGTTAAAATACTCATTAAACATGCATGATGATGAGGAGGAGGAATATACAATTAAAAATTATTAAATGTTATCCGAAAACTCACATGTTAAAATAAGTAGAATGCCAATGAACATCAAAGCTGATTTTTTCATTTGTTTGTTTATTCTCTTTTATTTTGTAAATTTTTTAGAATTTCTTGTAAAACTAGATGTGTTGAGAGCTTATTTATAGTTGTAAGAGGTTTATAAAAAAAAAAAGATTTATTTCTGTGAATACTAGTAAATTACCTTGTTTATTTTCAGAATAATAAAATGATGTCCTGTGGGGAAAAAATCATATTCCAAATATAGTTTTAGATAATCATATCACAAAAATATATTTTAGTTATGACTACAAAATTTGTTGACAAAAATGATATATATATATATATATATATATAGTTATAATAATTTATGTTACTGATTCTATATTAAAATAATATATGTAATATATTATTTTGAATATATAAGTATATATAAAAATGAGAGAGTATATAAATTATCCATTTAACTATGTTATATTTTTAACATACGACAAACAATATATATAAAGAAAATTTTTATATTATAAATTATATATTTCAAATTAATTAGTAACTAATTTATCTATTTCATTTTATTTTATAAAATTTTAATGATTTGAATTAATTCATTTTTTGAAGATTTTTTTTCCATTTATATAACTATACAGTTTTTGTTTTATTGATTGTAGGATGTGAGTTAAATTATGTTCGACAATCAAATTAGTGTAACTAATTAGTTAAAACTTTAATCCCTAATGAATTTTTAATTAATTTTCTAAAATTTTTAATTTTCAATGATTTTTTAGTTTTATTATTACACTAATAGGACATTGTGTAATACTAAAAATTATACTAGACCGTTGAAAAGAATACTAAACAAATGTTTGTGCAATCGTCAATATTTTACTTTTAAATCACAGAGATTTATAAATATAATATTCGATAAGCAATACTTGATTAATTATTAAATTTGTAAACTATTAGAATTTGTTTTTATCACTAGATCTTGTAGACTTACATCATAGTTTTATTTAAGTTAACATTTAATTTATATCATTATAGGTATTCTTGAACAAGACAATATCATATAATCTTTTTTTTTCCTTCTGGAATTCCATTAAAACAGATAACCAAAGTACAGAGAAGGAAAATCATCCCAAGAGTTCAAAAAGCAAAACAAACTGAACTTTAGGGAGGATCTTCTTCAAGAGAAAGTAAAGAGGATAGCCAAACAGGTTTACCAAGTGCAAGGTAGGAAGAGAGCCTACCATCAGCTATGACACTTCTAGCTATAAGAAAAGCAGGTCTATTTTTAAACCTAACATCCAAAACAAAGGACCGAGATTGAAGATGGAGTAAGACTTCGAAAATGGGATTAACTAAGTGAAGCAGAGCCGGCCAATGAGAAGGATTTAAGATTGCTTTTAACACTACTGGGCATTCAACTCCAAAAACAACTTTGCCAACCTTTAAATGCTTTAAGCTTTGAGCAGCCCATAGTAGCACCTCAAAATGAGCTTCTTGAGAAGAGTAAGAACGAGTGAAAAAAGATCTAGCATGAAACAGAACTTTCCCTGTTGAGTTTCTCAAAATAAAAGAGCCTCTTGTGCAGTTTAAATGTTTAGACCAAGCAACTCCTACATTACACTTTGTCCAGGGAGGTTTAGGGGGCTTCCATCTAGGAATCTCTGAAGATAGGAGAGTCACCTGATTACCGGTTTCAGAGTGAAGTTCCAGTTGAGCTGTAGACCAGGCTTCTGCATCATTCATCCATTTTTGAACAGAGAGATTAGGTGCAAACTCTACACCTTCAATCGCAAGCTTGTTCCGGTTCTTCCATAAGCCCCACAAAATCCAAGGAATGGCTAATGTGGTTGCTTGATGAGGAGAGGCTGACTCCATCAATTGAAGAAGGAAGGAAAAATTTGTGAAGATAGAACATTCATGGAAACCTCCTTGTGGTGATGGGTAGTTTGAGAGTGCCCAATGCAGTCTTGCCACCGTACAGGAGAATAAGATGTGATTCACAGATTCTGAATCAAAAGCACAGGCTTGACACCTTGTATCAATTTTAATTCTCATTTTCTTTAAATTTGAAGCTGTTGGTAGAGCATTGTTCAGAGCTTTCCACAAAAAAACTTTGATTTTTGGGACTGTTTTGAGTTTCCAGATTTGAGTTTTGAGGAACAAAGTTGATGGTTGAATCGATTCTGATAATAGGATATCTTTAAACTTGACCTGAAATGCAATTTCATAGCCTTAGATACCCGTCTTTTCTTTACTCCAAATCCAGAAATCTTCCCTGGACCTCAGTGGCTTAATTCTCCAAATTGCAGATTCATCTTCCGGGTAAAACAGATGAGATATAAGGTCAGGTTTCCATGAGTTTGTTCTGGGTCAATAAAATCCCCAACCTTCATATCAATATTGATCACATGCTGTTTAATGAGAGGAGTGGTACGGCCTTCAGTTCTTAACCAGGAATCCGTCCATACGAAGGTGTCAAGACCATTACCAATTCTCTTAGTTAGGCCTAAATTCAAAACATCTCGCCCACACAAAATACTTTTCCAGATGTATGAGGGCTTTGAACCTAAAACAGCAGTAAGAAAGGGAGATTCAGGGTAGTATCTACTCTTTAAGAATTGGCTGCATAGATTGTTAACATCATGGTGCAATCTCCAAGCTTTCTTAGCCAAAAGCGCTTGATTAAAACATTCCAAATCCCTCAGTCCTAAACCTCCCTTATCCTTTGGTAGACAAACTTTGTCCCAAGCCAACCAGCAAATTTTCTTCTTATTTTCAAGCGAGTTCCACCAGAAGTCACGGATTACAGTAGTGAGGCTTTTGCAAGTTGATTTGGGGAGTTTAAAAACAGTCATAGCGTAGACTGGCATTGAAAGAGCAATGGATTTTATGAGAGTTTCTTTCCCACCTAATGAAAGCATCTTTGAGTACCAACTAGACATTCTTCCTTTTAGATTAGCTCTGATATAATCCAGTAATTGAATTTTGGAACCCGACATTGCTTCTGGAAGTCCTAAATAAGAACTAACTCCACCCTCTTTATCTATTCCCATAAGCGCCTTTATTGCCTGTTTGGAATCTTCAAGGACCTTGTCTCCAAAAGTGATGGAGGATTTACTTTTGTTTATCAATTGGCCCGAAGCTAAAGCATAGGTTGATATGATGTTCTGTAGAATGGTGCATTGCGTGACCAATGCCTTGCATATAAACAACGTATCATCAGCAAATAATAGGTGATGGATCTCTGGTCCCTGATAATGAAATTTAATTCCTGAAATTTCTCCATTGATAGCTGCTCTGTTTAATAGCTCTGAGAGGCCTTCCGAACAAAGTACAAAGAGAAAGGGAGACAAAGGATCTCCTTGTCTCAATCCTCTTTGGGGCTGGATATAACCAAACGCCTGATTGTTAATCAATACAGAGTATTTGACAGTTTCTACACAAAACATGATCAGATTACAAAAATGAATAGGGAAGCCAAAAGCTAAGAACATTGCTCTTATATAAGACCATTCAACACGGTCGTAAGCCTTAGAAATATCTGATTTAATAGCCAAAAACTCTTCAGAAAAAGGAGCTTTAGTCTTCAGGGCATGTACCACTTCATGAGCAATGATGATGTTGTCAGTAATGAGTCTCCCCGAGACGAATGCAGATTGATTTTGAGAGATTAAACTGGGCAGTAGGGGTTGTAGTCTTGCCACCAGGACTTTAGACACTATTTTGTACATTACTGAGCATAAACTGATGGGTCTTAGGTCAACCATCTTGGTTGGATTTTTAATCTTTGGGATGAGGCAAAGATGAGTCAAGTTCCATTCAAGAGGGAAAGCCCCAGATTGGAAAAAGTTTTGGACTTCTTTGGTGATTTTCTCCCCTACTATGTCCCAATGTTGATGGAAAAAGGCCCTAGTTAGGCCACCAGGCCCAGGTGCGCTTGAAGAATTAATAGAGAAAGCAGCTTCTGAAATTTCCGAAACAGAGACACTTTTGCTGAGGCTGCGTTTCATTGAGTCCGAGACTCTTGGAGTGAAATACTGGAAAATCGTATTAGCACCTGAGGGATTTGATGAAGTAAAGAGATTCTGGAAATAATTAACAGCCACTTCCCCCTTTGAGGCTTCCCCTCTCTGCTCATTTCCGTTCAGGTCTATGAGCTTTTCGAAAAAATTCTTCGATCTATTGGATTTCACAACAGAGTGGAAATATTTGGAGTTGCCATCTCCTTCTTGAAGCCACTTTGTACGACTTTTCTGTTGCCAATAGGCCTCTTCCTCTCTATATGCTTGAAGAAGCTCTTTCTTTAGGTGCACTGTTTTCCAGTAGGAGGGATTATTACTGGATTGCTCAGTTTCCAGGTCTTGTTGTAGAAGATGGATCTTGTCATTGGCGTTAAAGTGGTTGTTTCTATTCCATATACTGAGTTTTCTTCTACAGATTCTGATGCAGTCTGAGGTAGATCTATTTGTTCTGTTACTGCCTTGATTCCAAGAGGATCTTATTAATTCTTTTACTTCTGGTTTGTGGTGAAATCTTCTGTCGTATCGGAAGCGCCCTTTAAAAACATAAGCTTCTGAAGTTAATAGCATGAGAACCGGTCTATGATCGGATCCACGTTTGTCTAAAAAGACTTGGTTTGAAGCTGAGAAGATAGATAACCACTCAGAATTAGTAAAGCTCCTATCTAATCTGCATTGGATCCATTGCCCAAAACGCCTTCCTGCCCAAGAGAATCTGTTACTATGAGAAGGTAATTCATTCATTCTGCAACCTTTAATCATGTTGATAAAAGATTGGAATTGCTACGATGAACTGAAAATTCCACCAATCTTTTCTCCCCCGTGCAGAAGGTCGTTAAAGTCACCAATGATGCACCAGGGTGCTTGTCTATGAACTCCAATTCTCTGTAGTCTTTCCCAGAGAAAGTCTGTTGCCTTTCTTGTAGGGTCTCCGTACACAAAAGAAACAGATAAGTAATTGTCTCCCATAATTACCGAGCAGTCTATCAAATTCTTGTCAACAAAATTGATTTGCAGCTGCACTTTCTGTTTCCAAAAAAGGGAGAGACCTCCACTCTTACCTATAGGGTTGACCACATATTTATGATCATAGCCTAGACTTAGTTGAAGGCTCGATACTAAGTCTTCCTTGTTTTTTGTTTCCATCAAAAAAATTATGTCAGGGAACCACTTTCTCCTCAGTTCCCTGATCCTAGGAATTTTCAAGTCCTTGGCCTTCCCAAGTCCTTGACAATTCCAACTCAAGATGCTCATAATTGAGGAGATGATCCCCTCTAAGGGACCACCTCAGATTGATTGAATTTAGCCTGTTTTGAAGAGCCTGGGTGAATGAAGTTTTGTTTCCTTTTGAAGGATCTTGAAGGTGCCTGAGATTCAACTATTTGTGCTGAAGAAGGACTGTGATGCTCTGCTTTAGAATTGGTCCTTTTAGCTTTAAATGGTCCTTTTCTTGTTTTTTGATAATTCATCTTTGATCCGGTAGAGCCAGAAGCAGAAGAGCTTTGACTCATAACCGTTGATCTTACAAGAATATTAGCATCGGGGCAATGAGCTTGATTATCCATTCTGAACTGAGAAGATCTTGGCCAGGATGATGCTTGTCCAGGTTGTTGAGCAGCTTGAATGGCATCTCCCAACAGTTTCTCACGAAGATCTTTTGTAGGGGCATCTGATTTGGAAGCATGAGATAGAGAGTAGTAAAAAACCAGGCCTTTACCCTTGTTGACATCATGAGTAACTGCTGTTGGAGATTCTAGTCTTAGAAATAATTTATGTGCCAAAGGGTTATTGTCTAGATCAGCAATGGAGGATTTGATTCGCTCTTCCCTCACCCTTCTTTCTGGACCAGATGAGGCTAGAAGGTACTGTCGCATATTATCCAACACCTCCTTGGCAATTCTCTGTTTACCTGTCAGTGGATCAATACCAACTTGGTTTTCATTTAGAACTCCTAGCAGGGGGTCTTCTTCTTCAAAGAACTGCCTTAATTTTTGAGTATCCACTTTAAGCTGCGGTCGAGATTGGGAACCAGAAGACTGATCAGGAGACTGAAGCAAGGGACAAGCCTCTTTAGAGTGAGTCAACCTCTGACAATTATAACATCGTTTTTGCACTCTTTCGAAGTCATAAGCTATCACCACAATATCCCCATTTGGGATTTTGACAATGCGAGATCTGCGTAGTGGTTTCGTGACATCATGAATGACCCTGACTCGGACATAGTCATGTATTTGAGGTTTAGTAGGGTCAAAGGCAAGAACCACCACTTTCCCCAATATGTCTCCTAAGAAGTTGATTACTGATTCTGTCCGATTATCCACTGGAATATTCTTGATTCGGACCCAAACCGGAAGAAAGTTTAAGAAATCTGCAGGAGGATTGGCTTCCCACCTAGCCAAAGTCATCGACCACTCATTATAGGTCCAAGGACCATTCTCTAAGATTCTTTCAAGATCTTGTTCATACTTGAAGATGAATTGAAATCTATCGCGTGACAGTGCCACACCTCTAATCCGATCATACAATTGCCATTTCCTTGGCATATCTTGAATTAAACTTGACATCTTCTGATGGTCTGGGTTTAACAGTCTACCTAAGATGCTGCAGTGATTATGTTCGCTTGAGTTGAAATTCGGCTCAATCGGAAGCATGAGAGGTTCTTCGTTTTCTTCGTCCAAGTTCAGCGAATCCATTGCTGAATGAATAGAATCTGACATAGATAAATATAAAGATCGGAAGTAGCCTGAGATAATTAAAGCTTCTGTGAAAAACAGGTAGGAATTTAATCCAAAAACTCCAAGAATTTATTGTAAGAGTAAAGTAGATTAGAGCTGATAAACTTGAGCATTAGCAGCCACATAACCCAGATATTTCGATGAAGACAACAGTAAGAAGAAGATAGCAACCACTCAATTAGAATCTTTTGTACTGTTCATACGCTCCAATATGAAAGGAGAGTCCTAAGCCCAAAAGAGAGAGTGCACATGACTACTTTCTTGACAATATCATATCATCTTATAAATATTGTTAATTATTAATATTTAATTTTTAGAGATCCTATCTCTTTATTTTTATCCAATAAAGTCATCAATACAAAATAACATGTCATATCACACATAGAAAAATTAATTTTTCAGTTTGTTATTTCTTATCGCCATCTTAGTTGTTTTCACTAATGAACTATATATTTTATAATATCCAACTGAATTTTTCACATTCAATGTTGATCTATTGTTGACGTTTCATAAAAATATAATAAGTATTATTTTTTTCCTCTACAACCATAACATCAACTACTACCATGTCATTTATCTCTTTTGTTGTTAGAACCGTGTGTAAATATTTATTATCGTCTATATATCATGATATAGTTTGTTGGTATTTCGATATATCTTGGTATACCAAATTTGTTTTAATTTGAATGTCTTAATTAAATGAAAGATTGACAAATTGATTTTTTTGCCATTTAAATATATCAAACGAATTGTTTGATAAAAAAATGTTAGTGAAATATTTATTTATTACTAATATAAACTTGATAGCTAATATGTTTTTGAAATAAGACAAAAATATCATACATAAAATTAGTTCTTCTAGAAATTATATTAATTTATTTATTAAAAAAATCGATAAATATATTGATTCGGTTTAATGTAATACAACTCCGATAAAACTGGCTTTCGAGTCACATTCTTAGACTATTTACAATGGGGGTTGAATAAAATTATTCAACCACTTAATAGTTACAATGGTGAGTTGAATAAAAAAATGAGGTGGCATAAATGGGGTTGAATAGATTCAAACGAGTTGAATCACAATTTTGGGGTCCCATGATGACACGTATCATCATGAGATTGGTTGCCAAAAATTAAATATTTATTGTATATATATAATGTTATGTGCTAAATTTCTATTGATTCTTGAAATTCTAGATATTTTTTTTCACCCAAATTATTTGTGTTCAGTTATTGTATAGTAAATTATTTTTTATATTTATAAATTTTATATCAGAATTCATAATGTTTTTTCTCTATAAATAGAAACTTGTTTCATTTGATTTGGACACAGAAAAAAATCATCAATAGATCTCAATAATAATCATTTTAATATCCAATACGAAAATAAATCTGCAATATAAGAAATAAATCTGCAATACAATAAATAAATCTGCAATACTAAAATAAATATGTCGTATTGCATCTAATTTTTTTAATTTTAATATTATAATTAAAAAAACTATCTTGTGTTTATTCTTTGTAAAAATAAAAGTAAAACAAGAGAATAATTTTTTTCAAAAGATATGATTTTAATTGTTTTAATTTAGTTCTAATTGATTATTATTAATTTTAGTCATAGAATTATAAATATAAGAAAATAAATAATATATAAAATAAAAGTGGTGGGGTAGAAGGTTGAATTTTATTAAACAAACCATTGTAGAGTATAAAAGTTGAACATGTGTTTAATTAATATGTGGAGGAGAGAGATGATGATGTGAAAGGCTCAAAATAAAAAAGAGAGGTTGAAATATGTGAACCATTCTAGATAGCCTTATAACATAAGTAATAACACTGTCAAATCTAGTGATGTGGCTGCTAACGCGGGTGCTGACATGGATTTTTAATAACAGATTAGTTTCTTAAAAACCGTAAATTATTTGTAAAAAATGGGAAGACCAGTAAAAGTTGTTTAAACTGAAAAATATAAAGAAATTTAGAATAAAGATGTACAAAATAGAAGAAAATACATGTTAAGAAAAATCTGAACTTATATTTACAAATTTTAGATACTATAAAACTTTTTAAAACTTACATTGCAGACGTAAACCTAATCCATATATGGATTTTTCTTATCATATGATTTGCTTATTATATCAAACGTTATTTTATCTATTTGCTTTTTTCAACCTTCAAAATTGGTTCATCCAATCGTTGATAAATAGATAACTCATATTAGGATGGTGTTAAGCAATGGCGGTCCCAGAAATAAATTTTAGGTGGGTCGAAACATAATATTGCGTATAACTATAAATACTAAATAAATTTTAACTATTTTTAATTTAACTTTAAAAAATATTTATAAATCAATGTTTCGATGAAAATATAAAACATTGAAAGCTAAAATATGATAAATTTTATAAAATATAAGATACTTTTTTATTTTTCACTGAATTTTTTAAACCAAACTCATATATAAAATATTATTTATATATTAGTGAAATTTTATATTTTGTTTAAGATACTAATAAGTTGAACGAAACAAAATTTAATAAATATATGATCATATGAATGTTCACCCTATGATCACACACTTTAAACTTCTATTGGTATAACCAAAAGTCTAAACTAGTAGTATAATTATGAAATAAAAACTCAAAATTTTATGATTATCATGTGGGACTTGTAGCTAATAGTTCAATTTTTATTCACTAAATTAAAATATAAAAAAATTATAAATATAAAATTAAAAATTACAGTTTTATGGTATTAAGCTTGCAATTATAAATATTATTAGTGAAAATATTACCACTAAAATTAAATTTTTTTAACAACTTTGGTATAAAAATTTGTTTGTACAATTATTCTAGGTGGGTCACTTGACCCACCAACCCTCTACCTAGGACCGCCATTGGTATTAAGTGAATCGGTTCGTGTTATTCAGTTTTTGGGTTATTTGAGTTTTAGAAAAATTCCA
>OVBE01013701.1:0-12529 GCA_900406425.1 Iberis pinnata | reverse complement strand
CCCTTTAATCAAAGAAGACAAGCTTCTTTCTTCATCAACTCGAAATATGCTCTCTAATGGTAAAAGAAAAGCTGCAGCCTACATCGTACAATTTGTGCAAAAAGAAATTGCCAAGAAGGAGCCTTTTCTATCCAAGGTTTTTCAATCCTAAGGTGCCAGCTGTAGAGTGATGACAGTCTAGGGTTTTCACCTTTAGCTTAAATAGCAAACATCGCCTCACCTTTGTAATTGCTCTGTTTTTTGTCTATCAATAAAAGCAAAGTTCTTATCTTTAATCTTTTATCATATTTTATTATTTTGTAGAGCAATCTCTACCTGACCTAAAATTACAATTTTTGTTGTTGTTCAAACCGATTAATTTCATTATCTTAAGATAAGTTCCTTACATAAGTCTGGAGTATATGCTTTGCCAAAGCATCAGTATCTCCATTCAAAGATCTAGAGATATATTTAATTGAGCACGAAGAAAACTTTTAAAACAGAGTTTTTATAGCTTCCATGATTTCATATAGTTCTTCAAGTTGATATTTAGCTGTCACTACCTTAGCAAGAGTTTGTGAATATGTTTCCAATATTAACTTCGAAATACCAAGAGAAGAAGCTTGCTCCAGAGCTTCTCGGATCGCTAAACCTTCCGCAATTAGCAGTGATTTCACAAATTGCTCAACTTCTGAGAAGGATATAGGTTATTTGTTTTGTTGGGATATAATCGCTGCTAATCTTGCCACATTGCTAAGGCCACACCAAGATGCGTTTGATTTACAGCTAGAAGCAGAGGCAGCATAGATGTTCATGACCTGCGAACTTCTCGGGATAGATTTAGGGTGTAAGACCATGTACATTGTTAATCTCTAAAAAAGTGATCCAAATTTTTAATTAAAAAAAAATAGACCAATGGTAAGCCGTCACGTGTCAGTGGGGCCCACGAATAGTGCAAGAAGTGGATCCAAATTAAGAGACAAAAAGACTTAGTTTCTTAAATTTTTGGTGGACCCACCCTTAAGAGCCTGCTAAAAGCTGCGCGTTAATCATGCTCTAAAGGCTAGGCCTCCTGCCATTCTCTAGCACTAACAATTATTTTTCATGTAGTTTCGTGTTCAGAGAGGGTTGTAGCTCTGAAAATTCGAAAATTTTGTGAAGTCCATAGAGACCATAAAATCCAGGACACAAGGCTCGTGTCTGTGATACCAATGGGAGGTAGGCTCGATAAGGAAGCTACATGTTCCCAGCTTGTATTAAAAGAGGAGTTCTGGTCTGGTTGTGAAAAGTTGAGTAAGGGAGCTAGATCCCACACTTTTTTCTCGAAAGAACAATCAAAGAAAACGTGTATGATTGATTCAAGTTGTCCACATATCTTGCATGCTGGATCTTGGACAATTGATCTCCTTAATAGATTACCTCCCACTGGGAGTGCATTATGGCTTGCTCTCCATATAAGAATTTTCACTTTGTTCGGCATTTTATTTGCCCAAATCAGACGGTTCCATTCAAATGATGAAGCTCTATAGTTGACTGCTCTTGCTTGATTTGAATCTTGTAGTGCCACCACATAGCCTGATTTTGTAGAATAATTACTGTTTGAAGTTCCAAGCCATATGGGAGAATCTTTTGCACCGATTTTACTAGTTTTTAAGCCTACTATAACCTTGTCCAAACCCGATAGCCATTTTTGATTTTTCCACGATCCCATTCCATCGAGTTTGGTATAAACAAAGCATATACTTTCATGTTTGCATTAGCTTCATTAACCGGTTCCATAGGTCTTATTTGTGATGCCTAGCCTAGCCAAAAATCAGTCCATATGTTTATGCTTTGGCCGTTGCCAATCGTCCAACCCATATTCTTCTTCAATAAGTCACGACCGATTAAAACACTATGCCAACCATGCGACGCATGAGAAGGTGATGCACATTCCAAAAACCTATCTGAATGATAATACTTGCCTTTTAACGTCTGAGCGAGTAAGCAATTGGGATCCTTTAGGAGACGCCAACTTAACTTTGCAAGCATTGCATCATTAAAGCATGGTATATCTTTAAAACCAAGTCCTCCTAGTCCCTTTGGCATTATCATTTTGTCCCAAGATATCCAAGCCATCTTTTTAGTATCATTTTTGGAGTCCCACCAAAATCTTGTTAGTGCCGACTTGATCCGGTTACAAAGAGATAATGGTAGCTTGAAGCATGACATGACAAACGTTGGCATATCGGATAGGAAACTTTTCAAGAGTACCATCTTCCTGGCGGTAGAGAGAAACTTTGATGAAAAAGATAAGGATTTTTGGCGAATCCTATCAACTATGCTTGTAAAAAGATTTTTCTTTCTCTGTCCGAAGAATTCCGGTAACCCGATATATTTTCCTAAGCCTCCTTCTTTATCGATTTGGAGATCTCTTTGACTCTATCTTTTAGAGTAGAATGGGTTTTCTTGAGAAGAAAATTGCAGATTTTTGGTAGTTGATAGTTTGTCCCGACGCTTGTGAATATTGCTTTACAACATTCTTTAAAGCTTCTACACTTTTCTTGTTTGTTCGTCAAAAGAACATTGTATCATCCGCGAATAGAAGATGGTTTATTCTCGAGCTATTCTTTGAGACTTTGACCCCTTTGAGTTCATTCTTTCCACTAGCTTTATTACAAAGACCCGAGAGAACCTTACTACAAAGTATGAAAAGATACGGGAATAAAGGATCACCTTGTCTAATTCATCTCTTTGGAATTACCCTTCCTTTAACCAGCTGTTTAAAAGGAAAGAGTAGGAGACTTTTGAGATACATTGATATATCCATTGAATACATTTATGGTGGAAAGCAAACCTCTTGAGTACCAACAATATAAAGTCCCATTCCACTCTATCATAAGCTTTACTCATATCCGTTTTCACGGCCATTGAACAATATTTTGAGGCTTTAAAATTCTTTAAGAAGTGAAGGACTTCATAAGTAATCAATATGTTATCCAAGATTGATCTTCCTTTTACAAACGCTTATTGGTTGTTGGAGATTATCAACTTGAGGAGCGGTTGTAACCGTTTTGATAGCAACTTTGATATTAACTTGTAATAGACATTACATAGGAAAATAGGTCTATAATCGGACACTTTTCTCGGACCATGTACCTTAGAGATTAGCCTTATTTGGGTTTTATTGATTGAGTTTGGCAGAATTCCAGTGGACATGAACTCTTTAATTTTGGTTGTAATCTTTTCTCCCATTGAATTCCAATTTGCTAGAAAAAATGATGCCGAGAAGCCGTCCGGTCCGGATGGATCGAGAAAAGTGCTTCTTTAACTTCTGAAATTGATGCCTCTCGAATTAAAACATCATTATCTGAGTCTATTATTTTGAGAGTAATAGCCTTTGTAACTATTTCTTCTTTGTTTCCCTTAATTGAATGGAAGAGCTCTTGAAAGTACTTAACTATAACCTCTGTTATTTGTTCCTTTTTATAAACCACTTTTCCAGCTTCATCTTCCAGTACAGTGAGGTTATTAACTGCTCTTCTCCCCTTGGTGGTAGCATGAAAATATCCCGAGTTGCGGTCTTCTAAGCTTAACCAAAGGAGACGGCTTCTTTGACGCCAATAGGCTTCTTTAGCTTGGTAGACTTTTTTTCAAATCTTCATTTATTTTTTTGATTTCAACATGAGAAGTAGACGCCTTCTCCATTGCTTGATTAAGTTCAAACTTCTTTTCTTTGATTATAAACTTGTTATTTCGTTCTTGTTCTCTATACCACGTAATTATAGCTATCCGAGACAAAGATATTCGATGGTAAATAGATTGACTTGTGGTTGCCATATTGGTTTAATGATCTCTTGCACTTCGTGGTTATTAGCTAGGGATATATTAAATATGAACACTCTTTTTCCTCTTTTTTTGGTTGTATATCAAAATGTGAGATAATGAGTTTGTAATCCAAGCCCTCAAAATGAAGATATTTGCATCTACTAGACGGATAACCTTCAAACCATAAGCTGTTAGCCAAAGCTCTATCTAGGTGACAACAAATATTTTGATTGTTCCTTGTTCCTCTCCATGAGATTGGATTGCCAGCGTGCTTTAGATAAAAAAAACTCACATTCTGAAATGAAAGAGCAAAACTCCTGAGAGATTCTTGAGACTCCACGGGTTTCACCAATTAATTGGTCATTTATATCTCTTTTTCTTTTAGAATCAGCGTAATGATGTTCTTTATCTGAGTATAAAAGCTCTTTAGAGTGGGAGAATGTATCACTTCGTTCTCTGTTCTTTGGTTTTGCTTTTTGATCAGAAACAATCATCCCTGAAGATAGCCTTGTAGGTGAATCAACATGTTTTTCCTGGTTTGGGCATTGGTTCAGTTCATGATCTAACATGCAACAAGTAGAACAGTGCTTCTCTAACTTTTCATAAACTAGATTTACTTCAACTTCCTCTCCTAAGGAAAATTCCACTACAGAGTTTATCATTAACGGAAGAAGACCATTGACATGGACTTTCACTTTAGCGACTGTCTCTGTTATTTTCTTGTCTTCAACCCATCCCATCTCCAATGTTACAAAGCAATTTATCTAACCAGTGTTGGATGGGGAGACCTTGCACTTTAATCTAGAAAGGGATTAAGGAGGGAAAATTTGGGGACATACTAGGCTCCTATATGAGCATCCATCTGCCAAAGTGGAAAGGAATATTAACCATAACAAATTGGAGATCCTTTTCTGATCCAAATATGAACAGAAAACAACCATTACCAAGATCAACTCCAACTGGTTTAGTTTCAGTTTTCCAGAAATCTGCCATATAAGGAATAAGATTCCACATTCTTTGAGCTTTAGGGTTTGTAAGGCGCAGAGCCGGTTTTGAGGCCAAGCAGAGCAAGCATTAGCTTGCGGTCCTTTTTCAATTTAAAAAATTTACTTAAGAAAACAGCCCATTTTTTTAGACAAAATATACAATTTCGGCCTATTTTTTCGTTGTAGATTACGGTCTTTAGAATTTTTTAAAATCTCAAGACCGGCCCTGGTAAGACGTCCCATGAGACTGAGAACATCTTTCTTGATTAGGTCAGAGTTGTCTTCTTTTGGAGCTCTGATTCTACCAGTCCTAGGTGGGTCTTGAGTTGTTGCTATGCTTTTTCCCTTTTCGGCAAAGGAAAATCTTCTCGACATGTTGGGTGAGTTGAAGTGCAGGAGGTGTTAAAAACGTTATTTGAAGTTTCACTCAGTTGAGTGTAAAATTTAGTACTGAGTATTTAAATGTTCTTTCTCAAAAAGGAGAGAAGTAACTAGTTGAGTTAACACTCCGGTTGGGTGTGTTTCCCTTCAGCACCAGGAAGCTCAGCAAAACTTACTAGATTGATGCAGAAGAAAAAAAAGGAAACAGAGCTCAACAATACTAATTAATAAATCGAATGTTTGATAAAAATAAAAGTATAACATGTTATTTGAGCCCAAAAAATAAATTACATAAGTGTACAATAGGAAATAATTAAAATATAATATGGGTGCAAATTCACTCATAGTCAATGAAGTGGTTTCACATGGACCTCCACCTTTCCTCCTTTCCTTGGTCCTTGACCAGGTGGCGAAAAACTGGGACCTGTTCTGATCTTTAATACCTTGTGAATGTGAATCTTTTTTCCTGTCTCTTCTATTAAATTGTATCTTTTTGTTAATTTGGTAATCACATATAATTATTTAGTATTTTTTTTAAAAAAAGTATAATACATTTAAGCTTTGTTTTCGTTATAAGGTCTTACATATTTAGAAAACGTTAGTAGCGATGTTATGCTACTTCTACTACTATAACCAAGAGTAATTAGTGGATTATGTATTTTATGTTTTTTAATCTTGAAATAGATTCAATTATTTCTTCTAAATTTGCTAAATAAATATAATTTTTAATTTGGAAAATAATTTATTTACGAACAATTCACAGTTTACTCAAATAATTCTGTCTTCACATGAATAATTCACCATCTTTTTAATTAATAATTTAGAGGAATTCCTTGAAACACCATGAAAAGTTCAAATTCCAAAACTACCACAAACTCCCAAAAGTTCCAAAAATACCACACTCTCAAATGGTCCAAAAA
This sequence comes from Iberis pinnata, assembly GCA_900406425.1. Lineage (NCBI taxonomy): Eukaryota > Viridiplantae > Streptophyta > Magnoliopsida > Brassicales > Brassicaceae > Iberis > Iberis pinnata. The sequence continues at coordinate 6,456 of OVBE01013701.1, read as the reverse complement.
TACCAGAAACATAAAAAGTGAATTTTAAGGGTTTAGAATTTAAAATTTTGGGTTTGAGTTCACTAAATAGAGTTTAGGGTTTAGTTTTGAAGGGGATAGGGTTTAGTTTTGGGGTTTTAGCATTTAAATTTGAAGTTTTAAAGCTATTTTAAACTCAAAATATAAACCCTAACCCCAAAATATTTTTGGGATTTAGGGTTTATATTTTAAGATTTAGGGTTTATATTTTAGCGTTTAGGGTTTATATTTGGGGTTTAGGGTTTATATTTTGGGGTTAAGGTTTATATTTGAGGTTTAGGGTTTATATTTTGGGGTTTAGGGTTTATATTAGGGTTTAGGGTTTATATTTTGGGGTTTAGGGTTTATATTTTGGGGTTTATGATTTATATTTTGTGGTTTAGGGTTTATCTTTTGGGATTTAGGTTTATATTTTGGAGTTTAGGGTTTATATTTTGGGGTTTAGGGTTTATATAATGGGGGTTAAGGTTTATATTTTGGGGTTTAGGGTTTATATTTTGGGGTTTAGGGTTTATATTTTGGAGTTTAGGGTTTATATTTTGGAGTTTAGGGTTTATATTTTGGGGTTTAGGGTTTGTATTTTGGGGGTTAAAGTTTATATTTGGGTTAGAGTTTATATTTTTATTTAGGGTTTGGGGTTTATATTTTGAGGTTTAGGGTTTATATTTTGGGGTCTAGGTTTATATTTTGGAGTTAGGGTTTATATTTTGGTGTTAGAGTTTATATTTTGGTGGTTAAGCTTTATATTTGGGTTATGGTTTATTTAGGGGTTTAGGGTTTATATTTTGAGGGTTAAATTTTATATTTGAGGTTTAGGGTTTATAATTTTTGTTTAGGGTTTATATTTGAGGTTTAGGGTTTATATTTTGGGGTTTAGGATTTATATTTTGGAATTAAGCATTTAATTTAATATTTTTTTACTAATCCTAGGTGGCAATATGATTGGTGTAAATGAGTGAGGTGAATTTGATAATTTACCATGGGGTGAACCCAAATTTTGTCCTTTACCATTCTCAAAATACAAAAACCTTTACAAAATATCATTTTTAAAAGTTATAAAAATAAAAAGTACTTTGACCAAATTTTTGTAAACAATTTGTTTTCCTTTTTAGATTTTTCGTGAACGTAAATCGTTAACAACTCGAGGTGACAATGATTTCTCAAACCGAAGATGATAAACATTGAGAAAACTCACTGAATTTGCATTTGCGAGATTCGTGTAGTTGAGAAGAGACTAAAAAAGATGATGAAAGCACCAAAAAGAGAACAAGAAGCAAAGCAATTAACCACAACTTTCCCTTCATTTCTTCTACTTTTGCACCAATGTGTAAATTGTAATATATTGTTTGTAGTTTATTTATACTAAAACATTTCACGCATATCGTTATATATAGTAATCAAACATGTTGCATATAAGTATAACGAAGTTAATGTTTATTTATACGGAGCTTTCACACGATATTATCAAATTTATTTTGACAGAAAAACATTGACATAGTCAAAGTCTCCACGAGAAAATAGTATAATTCTAAAACATTGGTTTGATTTATAAAAAAAAAGTGATGTACAAGTAAAAATAAATATATTAACCAAGAGTTTTCAAACTTTTAGAATCATAAACTCCAAATCGTTCGTTGATGATAATATTATGTAATAGATTTTAATTAATAAAAGAAATTATTCATTTTCAAACGTAACACTAAATTGTAACATTTTGGTACAATATTGTAATAAAACCTTTTTCGATAATGCTTAATCATTTTCTTTGCATATTTTTGAAACTTATGGTGATCTTATAAGAAAATCCGACATATAAAAAAAAGAAAAAAGAAAAAGAAAAGATGTAGCTGTCTGTTAGTTCTCATCAAATATTTTATTGTATAATTTGTAAGTTTGAAAAGACTCAGATACGGTAACGCGTGAGAGAAGTTTGAAACATATATTATAGGCCTCTATATTATATGCATGATATTGATGAAAAAACAAAAGGTCCAATGTGGACAAAAGAATTAGTCTACAGTTGAGAACATAATCTTCTGTTATAGTAGGTTAAACTATTTTCCTTAAAAAAATAAAAAAAGTTGAGAACATAATAAGGACTTATAATGTTTTTACATTGATAATTTCACTCTGTATTCGAATCAAAGAAAATATGATTGATTTCATTAGATCCTCTCAACTTTGTAGCTTTTTATTAAATCCCATGATATATATATATATATATATATAACTTTTTATCTGACTCCTTCCCCCTCCCAATTAATCGATCTCATCATCAAACTCCTAGATCCTTAATAAATTTAATTTGTGATTCCAAATTAATAAAATGTGATAAGAAATTGCGAATGAGACTTAATTAAAACCAACCGGTTACCAAATCAGTTACTCAAACTTGATATTAACTTTATTTTTAATTTAATATGATTTTAATTTAACCCCAAACTTTGTTTTTCTTGTTTTTTCTATGGTAAAATTAAAAATAAATTTAAAATCGGGTTTTTGTAACTTATTTGGTAATCGGGTTGGTTTTCATTAAGTCTTAATCACAATTTCTTATCGCGTTTTGTTAATTTGGAATCGCAAATTAAATCTATTAATCGTCTAGGAGATTAGTGATGAGATCGATTAATTTGGGGGGGGGGGGTTAGGTAAAGAGATATACATGTTCATGGGGGTTTTCTAATGGGATAAAGTTTGAGTGTAAATTGTTTGGGTGCATATAGTTTGGGGGTCTAGTGAAATCAACACAAGAAAATATCCTTACCACTAAATTTACTATAAAATAAAAAGGCATTCTCAAAAATACCACAAAAAATGAGTGTGTTGCAAAAGTAACATACCCTTAATTCTAAAAATAGCATAATTTTTACAAAAGAACCACAACATTGTTTTTGTTCCAAATACCATAAATTTAAAATAACTTTAAAACTTCAAATTTAAACCCTAAACCCCAAAATAAAACTCTATCTCCTTCAAAATTAAACCTTAAACTCTATTTAGTGAATCCAAACAAACAAATTTAAATTCTAAACCCTTAGAATTCACTTTTTGGTATTTTTGAAAATAAAAAATAATTTAATGGTATTTTTGAAACTTTTGGGAATATTGGTATCTTTGGCTTTTTTTGCGGTTTGTAACGTTGATTTTGGTTTTATTTTAGGTTGTTTAGTTTGCATCTAGGACTACATAGGTCGCGTTCGACATACTTTTACATATTCTAGGTGTTTAAGAAGTGCGAGAATGAGTTGGAACCAAAATGAATGAAAAAGGATCAAGATAGGACTAAAAAGATGCAAAAGAGGAAGTGACCAAGTCATACCGGTTTGATGCATCGGTGAGGATCAAACCAGTATAGAAGAAAATAAATAAGAAAGGTGTACCGGTTTAGTGCACCGGTGTGCACTAAACCGATATCAGATATTCCGAAACCAGAGAACAAACACGTTTAAGTGCACCGTATGGATGCTAAAACCCACAATGAATTTTTATCTAATTATCTTAATGAGGAATTCATTGTTCTTGTCAAAATTAAGAAAAAGACGCAACACAAACTCAGATCGAAAGAAAAAAAAATTATATTTTTATTGATTTCAATGATGTTAATAAAGAAGAACAAGTTAATTTCCAATCTTGGTTCGAAAAATGAATCTCTCCCTCTTCCTCTTTCTCTCCTTGCTTTATATCCTCATCCGTCTTGTTCGGGTTGTTCCGATCTTCTCGGGTTGTTGGGCCTACAATCTCGGTATCTCCCTCCTATCTTGGAAATGTCACGAATTAGTCTTCATTTGCTCAGCTCGTGTTCACCTACTCCTCAGATCGTCTACGATTTGAGTATTCGATAGGTCACCTTTCACGCCTAGGCAGAGATCTACTGAGTAAATTCTCATGCGCCTTAGTACCTGCCGAGGGAGATTGGACACCAATAGATTATCCCCCAGGTCTCCCTACGAGCTTAGCAAGCATGACATTCAACAATTGGTGGAAATTCAATTTGAGCTTGTCTGCTTTACAATGATCTCCATTTGTCATTCTTATATGGATATGCACACATTCACATATGGTTATCACATGCACATTTAAATCTTTCGTGCTGAACCGGATAATGACATTTTCCCCAAAGATTTAGCATTTGTTGGGCTCATTTGTTATGATTTCGGTTGAGGAAATCTCAACAGTCTCACGGTTAATTTTCTCTTAATATGCAGCGCATCCCCCAATTTCAAATTTCAAAAGTGTCATGATTACGCCTAGAAAAGGTGGTTTTGCACACTTCAAGGCAGTTACTACTATTCTCCTCTTTCTTCTCAAGCGCTTGCAATCACTTTCCCACTACGCATTCAACCGTCCACTACTTCTCTCTGTTTACGCAATCCTAAGGTACAATTACTCAATTCCTCATCATTTTTTAATTTCTGCTAGGGTTTGCTATTCCCCCTTTCAATCCGTTCTCTTCTTCTTTGATTTGTCTCCGAATCTCCTTGGATTCTCATCCCCTTTCAGCTTTCCTTCTTCTAATTTCTCTCCCATATCGGTTCTTTCGCCATGTCGAGACAACTGGCGCTCCTTTTTCGGAGCAGAAGCTCATCGTCGCATCCTGCAGCAAGTACGAGTGTTGGAACTCCCATCGTTCCCGGCGTAAAGTCCAGGGCGGCTGCGGCTCAGAAAATCATGGCTTTTTCTTTTTCTCGCTCATCTCCTATGTCTGTGAGAACGCTTTGGGAGCAGTTTGATCTCCCGTCTGATGTTAGGTTCTTAATCCCTGATCCGAGTCAATTTCCAGAAAATCTCTTATTGGGATTCTTCATGGTCTACGAAATCTTTTTCAAGACATGTGGGTTGCGTTTTCCAGTTCCCGAGTTGTTGGTTTGGTATTTGCGTTGCCGAAGGATGGCTCTAAGCCAGCTGATGCCCAAAGGGGTCTGTCATGCGATATTCCTAATGGCCTAGGCGAGGGAGAACGACTTCGAACTAAGTTGCGATATGCTCGAGGCTGCTATGTATGCTAAAAGGGGTCCGAAGGGTGGCCTCTGGTACCTAGCCAATAAACCCAACCAAGGGTTCACAACCGGCCAAGCCCCCAAAGACGAAACTGACTTGGAGCAATTTTATTTTTTTCTTAAAATTAATCATTTCTATTTCGGGACTACGAGTCCCAGCGATCTACAATCTCGGTGAACTAGGGAGATTGGTGTGAATCCTCTCTTTTTCTTTCTTAAAAATTACATCTCATGCCCTCTTGCTTGTTTGTTAGATTGACACTTTCTGGTTGTATTTGCTCTCATTTTTTTGGTATGTCGGTTGACTTTTGTGCGTTTTTGGCTGATTAAGTTTCCTTTTCTTTCTTATTCTAGTATTTGTCCATCCCGCATATGACTCAGGTTGAGGATCCTTCCGTCGAGTATCTGAAAAATTGGAAACTTCTCGGGAGCAACCGACTGAACAATTGGAATACCTTCGATGGGGAAAGAGTATCCCGCAACTGGCTGCCGTTGGAACCACTATCTGAATCGTCCTTAAGTAAGTATTTGGCTTAGGTTTTATTTTGGTCTATTAGGGTTGCGTGATGTTTGATGTGTGGTTTGCTGCAGGTGCCCCGTCTTAGTGTCTATATGTCTCTATGAAGAATCCCATCCCGTATCGCAAAGCTTGCAAATTGAAAAGTTCCCAGGGGGTTCCAAGCTCGGCTGGATTCAGTGTTGCTCAGGAGACCAATACTCCCAAGGATCAGGCTCCCATGGAGGTAGACCCTATTGAGGTCTCTGACTCATCCCGCGGTGATCAACATCAAGAGAAAGCTGCAGGTTCTAGTAAGAAATCATCTCGTCTCCCTCCGGTCCGGCGTAACACTCGCCACCTTGATGCCCCCTCAGAGAAGAGGGCTCACACTCAGGAGACATCCCCAGTCGGTGTTCATGATCACGGCGTATTCGCGTTCAGATTCTCATGGCCTAACCAGTCTCCCATTGGGGAAGAAGGGGACCTCTGTGCAGAGCTGATGTCTAAGCTTTGCCTAGGTGGTCCTAAAGTTTATGATCACAGGTCCCTTTCTGTTAAGAAGGAATATGCTGACTGGGCTCGCTTCCATGCTGAGGTATGGTTGTGGTGCTCTTCATTTTAATTTTCATTAGGGAAATTCGTAGGTATTTGTGTTTAAAGTCAAGTTAACATGCAGGATTGCGATTGAAAATAGTTCTCAACATGAAAAACGAATTTGGAATAATCTCCTCCCGGAGTATTAAACCCTATGCTCGAATTTCCAGAGACAAACTCCCACCATCTTTAAAGCAATTCGATCATGCATTACAATCAGATTCAAATGTTTATAAGCATTAAAACAGTACTCCCGCAAGTTTAAACACTTATTCATCTAAATTAGGTCAGAAATCAAATCTCTTTGTATTTATCAACCTATTATCATGAACTAGGTGATCAAGCTAA
>OVBE01013699.1:0-12531 GCA_900406425.1 Iberis pinnata | reverse complement strand
TAACAGGTTCTTCTTTTTCAGTACTACTTCTTTTCTTACTTCCTCTGGCTGCATTTTCAACCAATTATAATGGAGGTTCTGTAGGCTCTAAGCCTAGGTTACGTTTACTACANGTAGGCTCTAAGCCTAGGTTACGTTTACTACAACGGGTCCCATTAGAGTCTCCTCTCATCTTTACTGGCATATATTTTAGTCTAACGAATTCAAACAATATTTATATCGATGATACCTCGAAATCACAATTAAGTAAAAGCTGAAGTATATGAGGAAGTCAGGAAGATACCTTTTCGATTAAACAATGGAGCTTCGAATTGGTGAGATGAACAATTTGTCCCGAGGTAATGAAGAAATTTAGAGATAAATAACAAAGTCGAATTGATTACGCTGAAAAAGTTAGGTGATTTTGTAAATACCATAGCGTTTTTTTGTATTATCTGCAATAGTAAGTGACGAAACTCACCAAAATTTACGCGCCTACGTATTTTTGTTTCCCGGGAATGTAACAATAGCGTCCAAAAAAATGAAAAGCTATGGATAAAATCCGTGTCCATTTACAATAGCAGTAACACAAAAAACGCTATCGTGGTACGCTATAGATAGTCATATTTCTTGTAGTGGAGAAAACGAGCGGCACTAGGGTTTTTTTATGAGAGAAGTTGCTAATTGGACGGATTTTTTTACTTTTTCAAACAGGAACTTCATTGATAATACATTTTACTCTCTAACAATGGAGAAGGTGATTACAAACACAAAAGTGTACTTCACAAGCGATAATGCCGCAAAATTTTCAAATCTAGGAACTAAACCATAAGAGAGAAGATAAATCATAGACATTTCATACGTAAGTCATAAATTTAACGGAAACCTTTTTTAATTTTTAAAAGATAGACAATGCTATCAAGTCATATTGTTAAACCATCCTTAGCAAAAGAGATCCTTGAGCATTATACCATTCTCGAGCTTCGCCGAAAAACGAATCTTCTTCAAAACGAATTAAGTGATTAATCAATAGATCAAGTACTTTCATGGGCTTTCGTGGGGTCCATGAAGAACTAGAAACAATTCACGCACATGATGAATAGAAGAATCACCAAGTAAGGAAAGAACCAAAGACAAGTAGAGTCTAGTACATCATGTTTTACATTAAAGTAATCCTGACAAAATAAGTATCATAAACCGATAGACGACCAAAGAGGAAGAGCTACAGAGAAGCTGATAGGCGTAGGAATCATGGTGATGTTACTGAGACAAGTGAACCAGTAATTAGACAATCAACATGTGCAAGGATTCCTAACCGGAAGTACATTGATTAACAGTGAGTATGTGATTTCTTTATTTGGCTTTCTAATAATGACTCAGCATTTATATGACTTTGTCAATTTTTTTTCCTGTTTGTTAGGAGTTGATACTCCACCTTTCTTATGCATTCCTGTTTGTAAGGAGTTGATACTCCACTCTTTGTTTCTTATATATATCAATGAAAAATCTAAAAATAGATAGTCTTAACTACCAAACAAATATCTTGTGCAATTGTTCTTGAGCAATTGTCTTTGGCTTTGAAGAGGGACCTATCAATTGGTATCAGAGCCACTCTGTTTTTGATCCGGACCACCTTGTGGTATCAAAAACATTTCGTTTTCATTCATTACCCATCATCTTCCATAACTATCTCACTCATCCATATCAATCACACATCATGACCACCAACAAAGAACGTTTAGAGGTACTAGAAGCAGGTCTGGGCATGGTCCAAGATGAGATACAACGGCTCAACAATGGGCTCGACGATCGAATCAGGGGTATGGAGCAATCCTTACAACGAACCTTGGAGGAATCGATGACTCGTATGCATGAGTTGATGTTGCGTGAACACGATGGACCAAGGAGGAGCCCGAAACCGGGAGAACGTCAACCGCATCAACATCAAGATGATATTGACGCTCAACTTGACTTTGTTCCGCCTAACCCACGACATATTAAACTGGAGTTTCCGAAGTTCAGCGGCGGAGATCCCACCGAATGGTTGAGCAAGGCGCGACAATATTTCTCCTATCATAACATGCCAGGACACCAAAAGGTCAGCTTCGCTTCATACCACTTAACCGATGAAGCGAACGAATGACGGCAAGCGANGAATGGTTGAGCAAGGCGCGACAATATTTCTCCTATCATAACATGCCGGGACACCAAAAGGTCAGCTTCGCTTCATACCACTTAACCGATGAAGCGAACGAATGACGGCAAGCGGTTTCACGCGCGAGGAGAATAGAACCGCGTTTGTTTCCATGGGATGCATTTGAAACTGAACTTTGGACTCGCTTTGGCCCTATGGACGGAGAAGATTCCGATGAAGCTCTGTCTCATATCCGTCAAAGAGGTTCATTACTGGAATATCAGAGAGAATTTGAAAGGTTACAGAACAAGGTCGAAGGTTGGTCTGAAAAGGCATTACTAGGAGCGTATATGGGAGGTATTAATCCTAACATCTCTAATGCCATTTGCATATTCAAACCTCGTACATTGACTGATCTCATCAACTTGGCTCGATTAAGGGATGACCAAATCCAGAAGGAACGACGTTGGACTAACAATCGTGGATACGGGCAGGTGCAAAACCAGAGTAATACGAAACCGAATTCAACAACCACAGCGATCATGAACGGACCACGCAAGCTCAGCTGGGAAGAACTTAAGCGTAAAAGAAGCTTGGGGTTGTGTTTCAGTTGCGACGAAAAATACAGTCCTGGGCATAAGTGTAAGCAGCCATAACTCTTTATCATGGAAGGAGAGCAAAACACGCTCGAATCTGATGATGAAGACCAAAACGGCACCACACCATCACCAGCGATCACGCTACACGCTTTATCAGGTTGGGATTCGCCAAACACCATTCGCTTGCAAACCAGAATCAATCACTCTCAATTGTTAGCTTTGGTGGATAGCGGATCTACTCATAATTTCATTAGCAGACGCGCGGCATAGAAACTGCAACTAATAGTCACTCCGACTTTTCCCTTCCTAGTACGTGTCGCTAATGGGACGAATCTGCAGTGTACAGAGAAATATGAGGCGGTGGAGCTGCAAATCGGGACCATCGTTTTCTCCTTGACACTACATGCCTTACCTCTCACGGGCCTAGACATTGTTTTGGGTGTTAAGTGGCTGGAAAATTTAGGCCCAATAGTGTGTGATTGGAAGGCCCAAATAATTGAATTACAGTGGCAGGAGAAGACTCGTGTTCTTTGTGGATTACAACCACAAACTATTCAAGCTTCTACCTCTCGTACACTCACCAAGAACGCGCGACACGGACAAGCAATTTTTGCAATCTGTCTCACGGAATCTGCACCTGTTTTGGAACCGGTACATGAAGATTTACGAGCTATGATATATGAGTTCGATGACCTATTCGCCACACCAACCGGATTACCACCAATCCGCGAAATCAAACATCACATAGTCTTGAAAGAAGGCACATATCCGATAAACGTTTGACCGTACCGCTATGCTTACTATCAGAAGGAGGAAATCGAGAAACAAGTTTCTGATATGCTTCAATCAGGGATTATCCGATCAAGATGCAGTCCCTTTTCGTCTCATGTTCTTCTTGTCAAGAAAAAAGACGAGTATTGACGCTTTTGCACTGATTATTGCACTCTCAACGCAGCTACGGTCAAGGACAGATTCCTAATTCCCATAGTGGAAGATATGTTGGATGAGTTGCACGGAGCAGCGTTCTTTACAAAGCTTGATCTCACGGCCGGGTATCATCAAGTCCGAATGTTTCCAGAGGATATCACCAAAACAGCATTCCGAACACATCACAGTCATTACGGGTACCTTGTTATGCCCTTTGGACTTTGTAACGCACCATCCACATTCCAATCACTCATGAACACTATTTTCCGCCCTTATTGCGTAAATCTGTCCTGATATTTTTTGATGACATTCTTATTTATAGTCCGGATTGGCAGACGCATCTCAACCATGTTCGGGAAGTGTTTATGTTGCTACGACAACATTAATTGGCTGTTAAATTTAAGAAATGTGATTTTGGCAGGAGAGAGCTAGAGTACTTGGGCCATATCATAACTCACGAAGGGGTAAAGGTGGATCAAAAAAAGGTTTCTGCCATGTTAGAATGGCCCGCTCCTACCAACGTTACCGAGCTTCGTGGATTCTTAGGACGTACGGGTTATTACCGAAAGTTTGTTAAAGATTATGGTTTAATTTCTCGACCTTTGACCAATCGATTATGGAGAGGTCTCTTTAGTTGGGACGATGAAGCTACTCAATCATTCATCAAGCTCAAGGAGGCTATGACTACCACGCCAACTTTAGCTCTTCCGGACTTCACGCAACCATTTGTGATCCAAAACGACGCTTCGGGTGATGGGATTGGGGATGTCCTATCTCAGAATGATTGCCCATAGCTTTTCTGAGCAGATCTCTTGGCATCACAAAGCGAGCATGGTACACATATGCAAGAGAGAAGCTGGCAATTGTTGTTGTAATCCGTACATGGCGTCCGTATATAATTGTTCGCAAATTCACTATACTAATAGATCAACGCAGCTTGCGTTATCTTCTTGAGCAGCGTATATTGACTCTGGAGCAGCAGAAGTGGATGGGAAAATTATTAGGTTATGATTACGAGATTGTGTACAAGCCTGAAAAAACCAATATTATGGCGGATGCTCTCTCACGAGTTCCCGACAGTCCCGTCCTTAACACCATTTCGGTATCTACTGTTTCTCTCTGGGATGATTTATGCAGGTTATCCAGTTAAGACCCTTACTTGTTGCGTGTGGGTTCCTTAGCAACAACAGCTCCCGGAAAACCTTACCTTTGGCGTGATGGACTCGTGTGTTTTAACAATCGCGTGGTCATTCCACCGCATTCACCTTTCATTGTCCAGCTTTTGCAGGAACATCATGATACACCGCAAGGTGGCCACTCCGGCATCTTACGCACTGTCAAACGCCTCTTACGATAGTACTATTGGCCATCATTACGCAAGACAGTGGCAGATTACATTGCTAAGTGCAATTTTTGTCAAAGAGCTAAGTCACAAACTATGTCACCCGCCGGCCTTCTACAACCATTATCGATTCCGAATCAAGTATGGGAGGATGTCTCTATGGACTTCATGGACGGTCTTCCTCGTTCACATAATCATACAACAATTATGGTTTTTGTGGATAGGTTGACTAAGTCAATGCATATTATTCCTCTCACCCATCCTTACACGGCAGTGACAGTAGCTAAGCGTTTTGTTGATTGTATTGTGCGTCTTCATGGTATTCCACGCTCCATATTAAGTGACCGTGACCCAACCTTTCAAAGTAGCATTTGGCATGAGCTATGGCGAAGTTCCAGAACTACACTCCGCATTTCTACGGCGTATCACCCACAAACCGACAGACAAACGGAGGTGGTAAATCGCTGCATTGAACAATACTTACGGTGCTTTGTCCAGCATCATCCGCGACAATGGCTCGATTATTTACCATAGGCGGAGTATTGGTACAATACCACGTATCATTCCTGTACCGGTATGTCTCCTTTTGAAGCGCTTTATGGTCGTCCCCCGCCGCTCTTGCCAAAGTACGAGATTGGATCTTCTATGGTTGAATAAATTGATACAAAACTTCAAGCTCGTGATGAGCTCTTACAGGAACTCAAGACTCACTTAGCTGCTGCAAAAAATCAAATGAAACAAAAAGCGGATAAGAAACGTCGCGATGTGACTTTTGCGGTAGACGATTGGGTTTTTCTGCGTTTACAGCCATATCATCAAAAGACAGTGTTCAAGCGCTCTTCAAGAAACTGTCTAATCGATATTTTGGACCTTTCCGTGTTGAGAAACANTTGGGTTTTTCTGCGTTTACAGCCATATCATCAAAAGACAGTGTTCAAGCGCTCTTCACAGAAACTGTCTAATCGATATTTTGGACCTTTCCGTGTTGAGAAACGCATTGGTCAAGTGGCGTATCGTTTGCTCTCCCCAAAGGTTCTCGCATCCATCCTGTTTTTCACGTGTCTTTGCTCAAGAAACATATTGGTGATAATGATCCAGTGACTGTTGAGCTTCCTCCCTTACATGACAATGGACTTCTCCATCTCACACCAGAAGAAGTGTTAGCCATTAGGCATCGCCAAACAGGTTCCACCTCTGTCACTGACGTCTTGATTAAATGGTCTAATTTGGCATTAGAAGAGGCATCATGGGAAGAAGCCACACAACTACAGGTTAGCTTTCCTGACTTTCCCTTGAACCTTGAGGACAATGTTCTATTGGAGAAGGGGAGTATTGATAGGCGCATGAATCATGGTGATGTTACCGAGACAAGTGAACCAGTAATTAGACAATCAACACGTGCAAGGATTCCTAACCGGAAGTACATTGATTAGCAGTGAGCATGTGATTTCTTTATTTGGCTTTCTAATAATGACTCAGCATTTATATGACTTTGTCAATTCTGTTTCCTGTTTGTTAGGAGTTGATACTCCACCTTTCTTATGCATTCCTGTTTGTAAGGAGTTGATACTCTACTCTCTATTTCTTATATATATCAATGAAAAATCTAAAAATAGATAGTCTTAACTACCAAACAAATATCTTGTGCAATTGTTCTTGAGCAATTCTCTTTGGCTTTGAAAAGGGACCTATCAGAAGCCTTCGAAAGAGAATCTCATACTAAGGTAAATGATGTCACAAAAAAGAAGAAAACTTATGCTCAAAAGAGTTCAAATAACAAATAAATCACCTTCAACCTTAGAACATTTAGTATTTAAGATTGAAACTAAAAACCATTTGTTCTTTGTAGATCTGGTGAGACACGTTGCATGAAAGAGACTCTGGCATATATGTAAGATATAAAAACTACACTTGACAGTAAAATGTCGTGTAAAGACTGAGATAGAAGAAAACTAGGACAGAGAATATAATATATAATCAAAATTAGAAACAAAAGACGAGAGAAAGAAGAAAACCTAGGAAAAATCTAACTTTCTGGCATAGTGTCGAAAATTTAACCTACAAACAAAAGAAAATTTTAAAAAAATACAATTAACTAAAAATAAATTGTCGAAAAATAATAGTTTCATAAATTCCTTTTATTCATAACAATACTAATCTTTTAAAAAAATCATTTCATTTATTTTTCTGGTTTTGTATTCTTTTTCAGTTTTCTCCCATGTTTTTGTCTACCATCACTCTCTTTTTTAAAAAAAATATTTTTCATAAAGTGTGTATAAGGAAGTTGGAAGCTTTTTAATCATTTTGCAAAATTTTGTGACAGATGGTTTGTCTTTTAAAAAAGATTATTAGCAATATATTCAAGAGAGAAATATTTATGTTTGTGACAAAAGAATAATGTATTAACTATTGAGTCCGTTTGGAAATGTTTAGTTTTTTTAGGGGGGATAAATTGATAATGTTTAGTTATCATACCAGAATAAAACATAGCGACAGAAAAAATTGGAGAAGATAGTAGTTAAACATATGGTTCAATTATATTAACAAGAAAAATTTTATTGTCATATTAATTGATTGATTGTTTGGACTATGCAAAAGTGGCTGTGTTTATGACACTATGTCGACAGAAGAAGACAAAGAGAGAAGAAACATGAAAAGGAGTGGTCTTAGGTTTGGATTATATTTTTGGTTCGGAGTTAACGAACCTCACCTGGTCTTTCGAGGGAAATTAGAGTATTAGACAAAGTCAACAACCGTAACCGACCGTTTTCTACCTTTTCACACACATATGTTATATATACAAGATGTGTGGTATCTCGCGCTGGCAGATTAACATTTTTTTTTATAAACTTTTTTATGTGTTTTTTTGTCACCAAATACATAAAATAAAATTTAAAATAGACTATCAAAAATGCGGAAAATCCAGCTTGGTTTTAACGTATTAGAGAGAGAGAGAAAATCTTCTTCCGTTGACATGCTGCACGAGCCAATATATCCGCTTATATGTTGATTATTTTGAACAATGACAAAGATGAAACTTATGGTTGGTAGTCGTATACCTGGTCAAATCTGTAAGTTTTGAGGAGAAAGCCGACCAATCAGATGGATTGGACACCATATTAATCAAATGTGTGGAATCTGTGAAAAATTCATTACATCCTATGTTAGATAGGCACTCCATGGTCCATAACAAACTAAGCAGATGAGTGCGTACATTAGACAGACAAAAATGAAGCCCCCGCCCCGAGACCCTAGTGTACCTACAACACCGGTACGGGATTGCAGACCCAACCCATGCCGCTAAAATTTGTACTTTCTTTTCAAGATCCGTCCACAAAACACACAAAACAAATGTCCGTCAAAATTAACTAGCTTACAAGACAATTCCGAGTCTTTTCAGTAGTAGGTCTCACAAGAACTTGCAGATGTGCCAACAATCACTCTTTAGCTTCCTTGGATGCAAGGCGGATGATATCTAGTGGTTCCCATATGTTATTATTGAAAAAGTTGTCATTGCAAGCCTTCCAAAGATACCATAAGATCCAAATAAATGCATTATGATTCTCTAAATGAGGTAAAAACTCTCTATAGGAGAGAAGGAAATGCATGTTCTCCAACAATTTTTGCGAAGGGAAAACTCCCATAGCATTTGGAATATCAGATAAAGCCTAAGTTTGTAGTGTCGATGGACAAAAGAATAAGGCATGGTTAATGGTTTCTTCATAAACTTCGTAGCATGGAAATAATCTATTCATATTTAGTTTGTGATTTTCCAGCTGGGTATTCACAGTTAAAACACCTACCAGTGACTGCCACGAAAAGTGGCACAATTTGGGTGGAGCATTCTGCTGCCACACTTTTTCCTTAAGTTCATTTATAGATGGAAGTTGGAGAAAAAACGTAATTCCTCATCAAGAGTGGACGTTGACAGATCATAACCTGATTTGAATGTGCATTTTGAGTATAATGCCAACAACCATCATCTACGAACTGAGATGGCCGAAGATTGAGAATGTGCGAGACCTCCTCAAAATGGAAAAGTTGATGGATTAGAAGTACGCTCCATGTCTTTCCATTTGCATGTAAGAGGTTAGAGACCTTCAAATCTAGATGAAGAATTGGGTAGATAGCACGCGGAGGATGACAGTAGTCTTCTGGTATCCAACTATCTCTCCAAATACTGGTGTTGTTTACCCGTCCTATGGTGCAGCGTAGCCCTTTAGTGACCAGCTCACGAACACCGCAAATGCTCTACATCCATAAGATGTGAGATTAGGAATTTTTTCTCGAAAGGGTAACTGATGCCGAAAATACCTTCCTCGGAGCACTCTTGCGACAATAGAATGTGGATTGTGTAAGTTACACCACATTTGTTCGGCATTAATGCCTAATTAAAAAGATCCAAATATTAAACCTTAAACCTCCTAGTTTCTTTGGGAGACAAGATTTTTTCCAAGCTACCCAGTGGATTCCCTTAGCGTTTGGATTATTACTCCATCAAAAAGTAGCAATTTCACTAGTAAATTTACTGAGAAGGCCTTGAGGGAGATGGTAGCATGACATGACGTAAGTAGAGAGGGCTTGTGCCACTGACTTGATCATAATATCTTTTCTTTCCTTTGATAGAAATTTTGTAGACCAACCATTTATCTGAATGTTTAGTTGATCCCTAATATAAGCAAATATTTGGGCCTTAGAACCCTTGCTTAGGGATTCCTAAATATCGACCTAGCACATCCGTTAATAAGTATACTCAGATTGTCTGTGTTGAATGGGAACCTTTTTGCCAAAAAAGACAGTGGACTTCTCATAGTTGATGCGTTGTCCAGATGCATACCCGTAGATATACAACATATTAGTAATCTTATCACAGTCCGCCAGGGTTCCTTTACAAAAAAATAAGCTATCATCGACAAAATAACAAATGGGATATCAGTGGGCATTCTCTAGCCACATGTATGCCACTAAGCGTTCTTTGAGCTTCCGAAAAGCATAAATTGGCTATAAGCACCTCAGTACAAAGGATAAAGAGATACAATGAATGACCCCCTTGTCTTAGCCCACGAGAAAGCTGGATAAAACCTTTAGGCTCTCCATTAATAAACACCTGGTAAGATACCAAAGTGACACAAATCATGATCCAATGGATCCAACGAGTCTCAAAACCCATTTTGATCATGAAATCCTTAAGAAAACTCCATTCAACATGGTCGGAAAATGTTCCTTAGGGTTGAGGGCATGAAAATCCTCCAGGAATAGAAAAATGTTATAAGAAATAACACGACCTTTAACAAAAGCCAATTGTGTTTTTGATATAACTCGCGGAAGAATATTCTTCAAAAGTTGGCATAAATCTTCAAGATGATCTTATAGATAACATTTCAAAGACTTATGGATCAAAAATTTGTCATTTCCTTTAGACGATTAACCTTAGGTATTAAACATATGTTTGTCTTATTAAGTCTAGCATCAAAATGACCTGTTGGTATAAAATCCTACACCACCTTGACCACTTATGGACCAAAAATATGCCAGTCATCTCATTCGGTTCCGATGCCTTCTCTGGAGATATCTCAAAAAGAGCATTAAAAATCTCTTTCGGAGTAAAAGAGCGTGTGAGAAGTTCATTCATTTCATCTGATACAGAGCGATGAAGAGGTTCAAGAACCTTATCCATATTTCTTATAACCGATTGGGAAAATAGATCGTTGAAGTACTTTGTTGCCACCTTTACAATGTCTTAATATTTCTCAGTCCAAATACCCTAAACATTAAGTAAGCCAGAGATTCGGTTTCACACACGGCGTTGCTTAATGGCTGCATGGAAAAATTTTGTATTTTTATCTCCCTCTTGGAGCCATGCTATAAGAATCTTCTGTTTCCAAAAAAATTCTTCGGCTACCATAGCAGTACGTAATTGCTCGATCAGAGCTCATGATTCCTCAGAAAGGAATGAGTCATTCGAGTGAGCATGATCAATCTGGATTTTCAGAGATTCAATATCCAGAGAGAGTTAAATTTTTTGTCACGTCGCTAATACGAAATACGACCTCTACAATTCTTTATCCGGACTTGGATGCCATTCCTCATTACCCATTGCTCTGTCTAAACAAAAAAAAATTGTAATTCTACCCTGATGACCAACCCATGATAGACAATTTCTTGTGAATGAGAAATCAATCATTCTGAAATATCTCACATCAGTCAGAAATCCAGAAAAGAGGATTTCGGTCATCGTTGACAACCTTTTTTTTTCTTATTGGTTGACGATTTCATTGAAGTCACCAATCATTGCCCATGGACCCGAGCATCCCGAGCCAATTCGTTTTAATCGTTCCCAAACTAAATCGTGCATTGATAAAACAAGATCATCGTAAAGAAAATACATAAATGCTTTATTCCCTTGAATTGTAATTATTACATCGATTACATTCTTATTGAAAAAACATTTGAACATCAAAAGAAGATAAAGCTAATATAGCTAAACCTCCATTAAGACCAGAAGGGTCAACAATAAAAAGAAAATCATAACCTAAATGGATTTGAAGGTCTTGAAGAAGATAACGAGATTGCTTGGTTTCTATTAGAAAAAGCATCCCTGAGAAAATTGTGCGCAGAAATTCCCTCAGGTGTCTGGCCGCCAAGAAGTTTCTCGCTTCTTGGAAATTCCAACTCATAATCGTCTACTTGGTGGTTTTTCTCTAACCACCTGGTTTTCAAGATGTCCCGATATACTTCCTTCTTTGGAAACCACCTCAGGAATAGGAGGTAAAAAAACCATAAGTGCATCTTCAACTCCCAACATTTGAGGAGAGTTCTTCACCACTTTAGTTACCCGGAGAGGAGAATGTCCAATCTTCTTCCTTGGTTGCAGCATCTTCAAAAATTTTCCTTTTTTTTTTCTTTTCTTTTCAGAACATGTGCATCTATCTCTATATCAGATTCCATAAGCCCTTTGAGTGGAGAAATAATATCTTCTAAAGGATGGAAAACATGATATGTAGCTTCATTAGCCAAAACCTAGTTCTGGTTTAAAACAATCTTACCAGACCTTTGTTGGGCCAACCCACCTTCCATGACGTGAGTGTCCATCAGACCCACTTGGTTTTTAGATATCTCATAAAGCTCTCCCATTTACCGTGGGCTTTTCTGCTTTGGCCCAAAAGCTTGTAAGACCCATTCTTTAGTTGACCCGAATTCATGGGCTTGAAGTGTTGGGCACCTAGAGGAGATTGGTTGCCAATTAAAGTATGATTGTTGGGCTTCAACATTAGATGCAACAAGCTTAACACCACCTTCAACATCACCCACCTCCACTGAAGATTAAACTTGCAAAGATCCAACCGGAAAATGATTCCGGCGAAGGGCACGTGTTTGTGATGTGGAAGCTTCCGCTGTGTGCCCAATGGCCGGAATAGGTAAATATCGAACATCCTGCACAACTCATGGCTTATTCCGAACTCTCTGATGATTGAGTTGATAACGTCTTTATGTTCCTTCACCAGATCTTTTGCGGTTCCTTGAATCTTCTCTCCGGGGGGGGGGGGGGG
>OVBE01013698.1:0-12531 GCA_900406425.1 Iberis pinnata | reverse complement strand
AAAGATAAGGGTAGAGGTAGGTTGGTAGTGATGCTTCAAAAGAAAAATGTTGGATGACTGAGGAAAAAGAATGATTAGTTTCCACTAGTTTGAAAATGAAAGAAGAAAACCCCTAAGTTCGAATAGAGAAGAGCTCTAAATTTCATGAAGTAAAAGGCTAGGGAATCACAAAATCTTAACGAAATTTGCCTAAGAAATAAAATGATGAAAAAAGAGCTAAAACATGTTTAAATGGTGCAAGGGAAAGAATGAATAAACTAGTGGGGGAAAATGAAAAGCCTAGAATGAAAAGATTTAAAAGAAAGTGTTGTTTGGGAAACTTAAATCTAAAAAGGGATGGTTATAACTCTTGGATGTTGGTAGACTAGGACTTAGGAATTGGGGAATAATTAGAAATGGAAGTTGAGAGATTGTATGCCCCATTGCCCTTTGTCTCGTTTTGATTTTGCTAATTCAATTACTCCCTTTTGAGTGATAGCCAATTGAGTGAAACTTTATTTTTATGCATTGGAATCCCCTTTCGACCTCACCAATTGAAACCTTTGCGTTATCTTTTGAGCATGCTTCACTATTAAAAAGAATTTGAATGTAAGAAGATAACATGGACTAGATAGGTGGATCGCTTGCTTTTGGTAATAGAATGGATAATGAAAGTGCTTGGGTGATTTGATAAGTAGAGATATTGGTTTGAGACTGGTGATGTATCATTTTTTGGATGTTAATCCACTAGGATTTTGCTTAATCTTTTGGCTTTGAGGTTTCCACTTTCAAACCTCTCTCTCTCTCATTTTCCTTAACGATTTGCTTGCGAACAAGCAAATGATAAGTTTGGGGGAGTTGATATCTTATGATTTTTATGCATTATACATTCTATTATGAATGCATTATAGGCAAATCCACTCGCATATAGGTTGTATAGTATGCATTTGCATTTGCATATGATAGTTTCAGGTGGTAGGAAGCTAAGGGACTAAGTTGTGGATCAAGGAGGGGTTTTGAAGGTGAAAAGGAGAAGAAAACAGAGCATACCGGGCAATTACACCAGCGATTCTAAACCGGTATGAAGTGAAGAAACCGGAAGAAGCAAGCCGCGGCCAACCACACCGGCGAAGACAAACCGATGCAGTCACAGCGGCCAACCATACCAGTTTACCCAAACCGGTATGGTCGTCTGAGTCAACACTTTTATGCTATTTCGACTTATTTTGACCCAACTTTTAGTGGGTTAACCCAAGTGTTTTGGGGTTAACCCAATGGATTTTAGCAACACTATATAAGATTTTACCCTAATTTTTAGGGAACTAAGCTTTATTTTTTCCTAAGAACATTTTGTAAACCTTTGGATCTTAATCTTCTTTGAATTTGATTTCTTGCTTTTGATTGTTATTTTCTTTTCCAAATCTTCTTCTAATCAGGTCTTATCACACATCTTTCATAAGATTTTGTGCTATCTCTATGATTAGTGAGTAGTGATCTTTAAGTGAATGGTTGGATAGATTCGAGGAATTAGATGAAGGATTGTAGTGTTTAGGTCTTGTAATTCATAAATCTTCTTATAGTTGATTCCCTTAATGCTAGGATTTAATTGATCTCTCGGTTCTAGAAGTTAGGAGTTTTGCGCCCGAAAGGTATTCGACAAAATGCCGGAACCAATCTCTATAAGCTAAATGAGGCCTAGCCAAAAAATTGTGTTAGTTAGTTTAGTGGTTAAGATATATTGGATCTTAATGTTTCTTAATTGTGTAGTTTTCCAAGAGATTGTTTAAATTGCATAATTAGGGAAAGAATTAGTGCCATGAAATTGGATTAGTCTATGTTTTGGAATTTAGACCAAGGGTTAGCTTAATAGATAGAATAGACACCACATGAACTCATTTGATCACCCATATCAATTACCTAAATCATTCACTTAGTCTTTTATCTTTGAATTTTCAAGTTTAAATTTCTGTTGACTTTTTCCTAATTACTGTTGACTTTTCTTTGACTTTTTAAATTATGCATGATTGAATGTTTAAACCGACAAACTTAATGGCGTAGACTAAGCATGATTCACATAGGATTAATGAGTTGAACTTTACCTGAATTGGATGCTATCTTAAGTATTTTAATGACATATTAAACTTAAGTATTTGCTAGACATATGATTAGCAAATTCTCTGTTAATCACCCACCTACATGACTCGAGATCCCAGAAAGTAGGTTCAATGGGACAATAAATTATGATAAAGCACTACGAAACTTATGTTTTTACCCAGTTCCTAGGATGATAAACAGTGCAAACATGTATGTCATAAGGTTAAGCGTTAGGTTTTAATAATTCCATAGTTCGCAATATTGGATTAAAACATGATCATTTTAAAAAGAGCTTATGCAAGATTTTATCTTGTGAGTGTGAAATGGGGTCTTTTCTATGAGAATAAAAGTGATGTTATATTCTCGGAGCGGTTATGGACACGGGCCGTTAGAGCTTTCGGGACTGGACGGATGGCCCGACAAGATATCTTTTTGGAGAAATTTTCTATGATATTTTTTGGTCGAAATAAATTGATTTCTGTTCATTCTAAGTGAGAAAACAAAACCAAACAGAGAATAAATCCCCAACCTGTACGAATCTCTTTCCTTGCGCATTTGAACGAGTCTTACTGTTTGGAGATTTTTGTCTTGATGTTAACCAAGAATTTCGCCTACAATCTCCTCCATACTTCAACTTATTTCGCCTTGCTCGGTTGACTATATATTTTATAGCCTTTCCCATCACTGACACACTTTTTTCCTCACATTAATACAAAAGAAAAACAAATCACTGTCACCATCTTTTAATTGAGTGTCGTTGATGTTAACAATGTTTTAAAATATTGTTACTACGGTTGTATATACGCTATATATACGTGGTTCGGTTAATCATTGTACCATTTTTTATAATACAGTAAAAATACGAGTTCATGTATACAGCCGATTATATGACATTATACAGTGATTATACCGCGCATAAACAAAGATTATACAGTCCCATATAAAACATTGTATGGTTTGACTAAAACTGTTTTGGATCTCTTTACTTGTTTGAAACTCAGTAAAACGTAGTTTTACATGGTGTGTTAGATAAATTTAGTAGAACACCCTTAAAATTAAAAGGCATGTGGAGAAGATGAATATGAAAAGTGAAATTAAGAACTGTTGTTTTACATTCTATTAAAACTAGTATATTTTTTATTATTATTTGATACTTAATTTAAATGTTTCTTTTGTGGTGATGAATATAATTACGATACAATTTTGTTTTCACATTATAGATTTAGAGTACAATTTTTTGACAATATATATTTATATTTAACTATTCATATATTTGATATTAAAAAATATCCACCGTATGTATTCCGTATAAATATCCGTGTATACGACTAGACGCTATATGGTGGTCCGCCGCCCGACTATAGGTTAATAACATTCTCTTTTGCATTAGCTATTAATTATTTCTAATGTCATTTTTTCAAATCAAAGTTGCAGCGAAACAACAATTTTCGTTGCTCTATTTTCATTTACTGTGTTTTTTTTAACGATCTCGCTCGTTTAACGGAGGTAATCGAAAAAGTAGACTCATTGTCTCTTATCTAGTAAGTCTTTTTCCCGAGATTATATTGGAATAAAGATAAGTTCATAAATTCTAAATTCGAGTGATTACGAATGGTTTTGGTGTGTATCTTTGGATTATAAAATCGCACACCACAGATGATTTTAAAAATTAAGAAATAGAACATTTTCTCGACCTAGCATATATTTTTCCAATCATATTGAATCGTTTAAAGAACACATTTCAATACGTCCTACAAAATTCTCACTCTTGTGATTATAGGGGTTGGGTGTGGCGAAATATATTTGCAAAGACGGGTTTAATGGAACATGGATAAACAAATATCTACCAATGTTTGAACCCCCAAAAAAGTTTTATTTAAACAAGTAGACATTATTCTAGATAGAAGATCTCGAAGCATGTGCGTGGCTCATAAAAAAAGAGAGCTCGTGAAGTACATACCCATTTATTATAAAGTTGACCACAGTTTAGAAAATAACCAAATATTTAACGGAGTGAAAATAGTACATAATACATGATCAACTTCTCATGGTATATGACGAAACGATAAGAATATTAATTATTAGTTTCTTCGTAGAATTTGCACACACGAGGAAAATACATCAAATCACGAGGCTCGGGATCAACTATATGATATGTACTATAGGAATATGCTTTGGTATCTAGTTATAATTAAATGAAAATTCCTTGCGTGCATCGCCAAGCCCTTTCTTGATTTCTCAAAGCGTTTTAACCTGCGATTAACCTAGCCGCCGCCCCTCTTTGCTTGACTTTTTCTGGCGGTTGGTGGCTCTCATAGCAATCTTTTCCTTGTCTGTTTTGGTGTGTATCGTAGTCAAGGTCTCGGTTTTTGGGTTGATCTCTGCTCTTCCAAGTCCAAGAAGTTCCGAGGTGTCTTGCCGTTTCTCTTTGATTCTCGTCGAAGGAGGTGTGGCCGGTCCGTCGGGTTAGTCCTTCTCTCCTCTCGGTCTCAGGCAAGTCTCCCTTTTCTCTGATTGATGGTGGTTTTGGAGTCTTGGTCAGAGAGTTTGTGTGTTGCAGGCTTTTCTTTTGCGGGTTACAGACTCGCCGGTTTCTTGATTGCCTTGTCCTCATCGATCGGGTTGTGATGGTTGTGATCCTGTCCGGAGTGGGTAAAAGCTCATTCTTGGCCTCGGATTTTGTTCGGTGTTTCTCCCTCTGTTTATCTAGTGTGCTGCTGTTTTGTTGTTTATTGTGTTTGTCTCTGGTTAGTGATAAGGGAGTTCGGTTGGTTAGTAGCCTTTTTATCATCGGCTTTGGGGCCGAATCATCTATAGTTTCTTGATGAATCGACCATTCCAAGGTTCGTCGTTACGATCCCGGATCGACATTAGGTAATTATGGGTGACGATGGTAAAGGTGCTCCGCTACGGGTTAGTTTTTTGGTGCGAGTCTCGTCTTGTCTCCTTGTACTCATCCGTCAGGTTAAGGTATCGCCGTCAAGTTCTCTCGCTCTGTATGTAAGGTATTCTCCGGGAGTTACCTGTTTTTTCATCGGAGGTCAGGCTAGGGTGTATGCCTCATCAATCGCTCCGGGCCTTTCCTTTCACCTGCCTTCTGCTTCGTTCCCCCAAGGAGGTAGGTCTTACAGGCAGGTGGCTTTCCGATGTTTGGTAAAGTTTCGATAGTCGATGCCATTGGTTTGTTCGTTTAGTCTCTGAACATACTCTGGTATTAGTAAGATTGATCTTTCCGACCCTCTGGTAATAAACACTATAAAACGTCGCTGCGCCATCATCGGAGGGTTTTCTCTTGTTTTGATCCTCTTCCTTTTCTTTGTTTTGTTTATTTTGGACTTATCAGCTCGGTATGCCGAGCATTTAATGTATGTGTTTCTTTTTATCAGTTATCAATCGTGTTAAAAAAAAAAATCTAGTTATAATTAAATTAACCATGTTGTGATCCCTATCCTCTAATTACAGATTTGGTCAACTATCACAAAAATCCAAAGATATTTGCTAAAGTTAAACTAGGAAAAAAGACGAATTTAAATTGCAGAACATACATACCACAAAAATGCATATAATGCTCATAGGAAGAGTGCAACATCCCAACCCGATTTTTTTAAATGGCCTGACTCACGGCTCAGTTAATCGAAGCCGTGACATGTTTTAGAGGTTTTTCATACTTAGTCGATTTTTAGCCTTTTTTCATTATTTCTATGTTCTTTTCTTTACTTAGTCGAATTTCATGCATTGTTCTAAGTGATTTCAATTGTCTCAACTTAAAACATACATTCTTAATAGAACCAACGAGTTTAGTACAAATCAGTCTTGCTACATAAGCTATTACATGCATTAACTCTTTAAATTGAATCTACCCAACAATATTTACAACCATCCATCCCTTCCCTTCCCTTGCCTTGATTCCGCGAGCTGTCTCACTCCTTAGCTTTACCTGCGACCATAAAGGAGGCATAAGCAAAGGTATTGCGTAGTAAGTACGGTTTAATCCGCTTCACTTAGCCAGTACATATTTGTTTCCTTAGAACTTATCATCTCAGTTTTACTTAACAGTTCGGACTAGACTGTCTTGAGCATCTGGATTCACCCAGATGCATCACCAGGCTAACCCACAGTTCGACCAGATTATCCTGACTATTTGGATTCACCTTAACCAGTCACCAGTCTAGTCCAGTACGCTTTATCAGTTCGGCTCACATGGCCATTTCAGTACATTCGGCATCACACAGCCATTTCAGTAGACTTCCGGCATTATTGCCTTATCAGTTCATGATTTGGTCATTATTTACTCGAATCATGCATCTTAGCCACATAGGATATTTAACAGTACACAACTTTTACTAGCTTTAGACAATCACATAGAATGTCTACAGTTCAGTACACGCACTCACCTTAAAAATTTGGACGAACTGACAGGATTGCTTCGGGATTCAACGGTTTGATCGGCATTCGGACTGACTGAATTCCTTCTTCTCGGCTAAAAGCACAAATTGATCTTCCCTTGCTCGAACTTTCTCTCTCTATGCTTAACTTTCTCTCTCAAGATAGTTTTCTTCCGCAAATAGTTGAAATGAGCCGATCAATTCACTTCTATAGACGAGATGGCGGTTTTCAGTCGAGCCAACTGTACTTCAACCGTCCAATCAGATCATGCCAAGTCATCAATCCGCGACATTCTTCAAAAGACCAGTTAGGCGCATGATTCCGCATAACTGCCCACGTTCTGATGCGAGCATCAGTATGGATAACCGCTCATGCGCGCGTGTTCACTCGCACACGCATGGTCCAATAGACTCAACTGCCGACATGCATAACTGCCTTGTCCAAACCCGATAATCTAAACTGCCTTGTCAGAATCGACCATCTTAACTGCCTTGTCCGGATCCGACCATCTTGTCTGGATCCGACGGTTTTCACCAACCATCCGACCAACTTCACCAACTTCCACCAACTTTCACCAACTTTGACCACTGTTTCCGGACTCACGAAACAGTGAGTTGCTCCCGAATCAAACAGTACATGGGTTTCCAACCGCCCATGCTTATGGTCCTTACACATTCACCCAAAATGCAAGGTTTCATTTAACTTTTTATTTTTAATTTAAGCACACATTTCGATTTAGAGATTTAAAAGATGAGTGATAGGACTCACTAGTGATCGGCTTAGCAGTTGTGCTCGGTCATGCTTCCTCCTCAAGCATTGAGTACACTCTAGTCATTATGGCTTGCCTTTTCGGTGGTTGTGGCAGAACTTCACTTGTCGGTTTCCTAGTCTGCTGCACCAACTTGTGACAATACAGCTTGATATGTACCGCTTCGCCACAATAGTAACACACCTTAGGAGTATTCTCATTATTCTGACCTGTTGTCTTAGGATCCTTTTCCGGGCAGTCTTTAACCTGATGGTTCGCGCTTCCACACCAAAGTGATTCTTACAAGCCCAACATTCACCAAAGTGATTCTTCCCACACTTTGAACATTGCGGCTTCTTTCTTGATCCGCTAGTCTTATCGAACTTCTTTTTTTTATTTCCAGAGTTGTTCACCACTGGACCATGCACCACATTCACTTTCTTACCCAGAATCTTTGCTTCTTGAACCATTCCGGCTTCAACCATCGCAGCTTTCTCAACCAACTGCCCAACAGATGAGTAATTCCAAACCATGCATCGATTTTTAATCTTGATCCTTAGTCCCCTCATGAACCTGCGAACTTGGACATTCTCATCATCCAGTTCACATCCAGCATACTTCCTTAGACAGTTAAATTCCGCCTCATAATCCCGCAAACTCTTTGTGCCTTGATGCAATTCCAGGAATGCACTTTCCAAATGATCAAAGGCTTCTTTTGGAAAGTACTTCTCCCTGAAATTCTCCACAAACTTAGCCCAAGTGTTGATGTTCCTTCTTGTCGAAGCACCCAAACAACATACATGTGCATCTCCCTCTAAGTAATGCATGGAAATATACCTCTTGAATCCATCTGGACAACAGATGGATTCAAAGTTTCTTGCCATCCTAGACACCCACATATCCGCTTCTATCGGATCCGTTCCTCCAGAGAAGAACTTAGTGCCTACTTTCTACATGTGATCCATCATATTCAGATATGAAGGACCGTTCCCAGCTGGAACTCCTTCTTCAACTTCCCCAGCCCGAGGCTGTTCATCATTCTGCGGGTTTTGTCCAACTGGACCCACATTACCCACTCTGGGTAACCGTTCTAGCACTTGTGCTAGCATCATTAGTACGACCTCAAGGCCCGTTGGTGCACCACCAACTCCAACATTCCCAACAGGAGGAACATTCGCATTACCCCAACATTCACATTTACCGCAGGGTGTCCAGTGTTTCCTGCATTCTCAAGACGGTTCTCGGAGTTCTTAACCCCAACAATGGCTTCTTTCTTACCATGATTACTTCTTGCCATCTACAAACAGATTTATTCGTAAGTTAGCCACATGACCAACTTTTCCTCAATCACAATTTGGCAGTGAGAAGTCTTACCGTGGTCAAGGCAACATAAAGGATGGATTTCAACCCAAAAACCCAACAATCCTAGAAACGTAATTACTCTGATACCAATTTGCAACACCCCAACCCGATTTCCTTAACTGGCCCAACTCACGACTCGGTTAACCCAACCCATGACATGCTTTAGAGGTTTTCCATACTTAGTCGATTTTTAGCCTTTTTCATTATTTCTATGTTCTTTTCTTTACTTAGTCCAATTTCATGCATTGTTCTAAGTGCTTTCAGTTGTCTTAACTTAAAAATATGCATTATTAATATATCAAACAAGTTTAATACAAATCAGTCTTGCTACATAAGCTATTACATGCATTAACTCTTTTAATTGAATCTACCCAACAATATTTACAACCATCCGTCCCTTCCCTTCCCTTGCCTTGATTCAGCGAGTTGTCTCACTCCTTAACTTTACCTGCGACCACAAAGGAGGCATAAGCAAAGCTATTGCTTGGTGAGTACGGTTTAATCTACTTCACTTAGCCAGTAAAGATTTGTTCCCTTAGAACTTATCATCTCACTTTTACATAACAGTTAAGACTAGACTGTCCTGATCATCTGGTTTCACCCAAATGCATCAACAGTCTAACCCACAGTTCGACCAGACTGTCCTGACTATTCGGAATCACTCGAACCAGTCACCAGTCTAGTCCAGTACGCTTTATCTGTTCGACTCACATGGCCATTTCAGTACATACGACATCACACGACCATTTCAGTAGATTTCCGGCATCATTGCCTTATCAGTTCATGATTCGGTCATTATTTACCCGAATCATGCATCTTAGCTACATAGGCTATTTAGCAGTAAACGGATTTTACTAGCCTTAGACTATCACATAGAAAGTCTATAGTTCAGTACACGACTCACCTTAACAAGTTGGACGAACTGACTAGATTGCTTCGGCATTCTACGGTTTGATCGGCACTCGGACTGACTGAATTCCTTCTTCTCAGCTAAAATCATGAACAAATCTTCCCTTCCTCGAACTTTCTATCTCTATACTTAACTTTCTCTCTCAAGATAGTTTTCTCGCGCAAAGAGTTGAAATAAGCTGATCAATTCACTTATATAGGCGAGATGGCAGTTTTCAGTTGAGCCAACAGCTCCTTCAACCGTCCAATCAGAACATGCCAAGTCATCAATCCGCGACATTCTTCAGAAAACCGCTTAGGCGCATGATTTCGCACAACTACCCACGTTCTGATGCGAGCATCAGTTTGGATAACCGCTCATGCGCGCGTGTTCACTCGCACACGCATGGTCCAACAAACTCAACTGCCGACATGCATAACTGCCTTGTCCGAACCCGACAATCTCAACTGACTTGTCCGAGTCTGACCATCTTAACTGCCTTGTCCGGATCCGACCATCCTGTCTGGATCCGACAGTTTTCACCAACCATCCGACCAACTTCACCATTCCACCAACTTTCACGAACCATCCGACCAACTCCCAAAATTCTCGGAATCAGCTCATTTAACAGGATTTTCTCTTGATCACATGATCTTGGCTCAATCCTTGACTGAACTCATCTAACTACAATCAGATTCCCACATGATCTGATTTAAGTCGTGATCTGATCTTTGATGTTCGATAAATTTTTATCGATCTTCCCAAATCGGTCCAAAGATGCTTGTCAAGCATCCCAACCATGTCGCCCATGCATGGTCTAAGGGGGAATTAGCATCATTCGGTCCATCCAACCCTACCGGTCTAAAATGCATGAACTTAGAAATAATGAAAAGGCTAAAAATCAACCAGTTTCATGATGTATTCCATGTATCTCAGCTAAGGAAACAGGTCACAAATCGTGATAAGATTATGACCGAGATTCCGGTGGACATAAGGGAAAACCTTACCGTTGAACGAAGACAAGCTGATTTTTAGCCTTTTTCATTATTTCTAAGTTCATGCATTTTAGACCAGTTGGGTTGGATAGACCGGATGATGATAATACCCCCTTAGACCATGCATGGGCAACATGGTTGGGATGCTTGACAAGCATATTTGGACCAATTTGGGAAGATCGATTAAGACTTATCGAAGATCAGATCATGGTTTAGATCAGATCAAGTGGGAATCTGATGGTAGCTCGGTGAGTTCAGTCAAGGATTGAGCTAAAATCATGCGATCAAGTGGAAATCCGGACAATTGAGCTGATTCCGAGAATTTCGGAAGTTGGTCAGATGTTGGTAAAATTTGGTGGAAGTTGGTGAAGTTGGTCGGATGGTTGGTGAGAACCGTCAGATCCAAATAGGATGGTCGGATTCGGACAAGGCAGTTATGATTGTTGGGTTCAGACAAGGCAGTTATGCCTGTCGACAGTTCAAATATGTCGGACCATGCGTGTGTAAGTGAACACACGCGTAGGAACGGTTATCCGGCTTGACTGATGCGCAAGATCGTGGGCGATTATGCGAGATAATTCGCCTAAGCGATTTTCTGAAGAATGCCAAGGATTGATGAGTTGGCGTGTTCTGACTAGACGATTGAAGGAGCAGTTGGCTCGACTGAAAATCGCCATCTTGCATATATAAATGAATTGATCGGCTCATTTCAACTCTTTACGCGAGAAAACTATCTTTGAGAGAGAAAGTTCAGCATAGAGAGAGAAAGTCGAGTAGGGAAGATCAGTTCGTGAGTTAGCCGAGTAGGTGGAGAATCAGTCAGTCCGAATGCCGATCAAACTGTATAATCCCGAAACAATCCAGTCAGTTTGTCCAAATCATTAAGGTGAGTGCGTGTACTGAATTGTTAGACTTTCTTTGTGATTGTTTAAGGCGATGTAAGCCGATTAATGTGAAATAGCCTTTGTGGCTAAGTATGCATGATTCGGGTATATAATGACCGAATCATGAACTGATAAGGCAATGATGCCGGAAAACTTACTGAAATGGCCATGTGAGCCAAACTGATAAAGCGTATTGGACTAGACTGGTGAGTGATTCGGGTGAATCCGGATAGTTAGGACAATCTGGTGGAACTGTGGGTTAGACTGGTGATGCATCTGTGAATCCAGATGATCAGGACAGTCTAATCCGAACTGTTAAGTAAAACTGTGATGAAAAGTTCTAAGGGAACAAATCTCTACTGTGGCTTAGTGTTGCGGAATAAACCGTACTCATTAAGCAATATCATTTCTTATGCCTACTTTGTGGTCGCATGTAAAGCTAATCAAGGCAAAGGAAGGAAAATGATGGATGGATTGTACATATTGTTGGGTAGATTAGCTTAAGAGTTAATGCGAATTGTAATAGCTTATTTAGCAAACTGTCAATTTGTATTGAACTCGTTAATCTATCTATAAGAATGCATGTTTCATGTTAAGACAACTGAAAGCACTTAGAACAATGCATGAAAAACGACTACGTAAAGAAAAAACTTAGAAATAATGAAAAAGGTTAAACTCGACTAATTATGGAAAACCTCGAAAGCATGTCATGGCTTGGATTAACCGAGCCGTGAGTTGGGCCAGTTAAGAAAATCGGGTTGGGGTGTTGCACGAGGCCCGGGATCAACTATATGATATGTACTATATGCATATGCTTTGGTATCTACCTATAATTAGATTAACCATGCTGTGATCCCTATCCTCTAATTACAGACTTGGTCAACTATCACAGAATCCAAAGATATTTGCTAAAGTTACGAAAAAAATGAACTTAAATTGCAGAACATACTTACCACAAAAATGCATCTAATGCGCTTGTNCCCCCCATGGCATAAGCCACATACACGACCGATTAGGGTATTAGTTACTCAATATCTTTTCTATATCTTATATCTCTTGTGTTGCGCTCTAATTAAGTTTGTTAGCACTCTTAAGGTTTTAATTTAATTAATATTTTTTAAAATAATATTGTGACTAAATATATGTAGGTAAAAATGAGTATATTTTATTATTAATTTAGGTCCCCAACATATT
>OVBE01013697.1:0-12531 GCA_900406425.1 Iberis pinnata | reverse complement strand
ATATATAAAATATTAATCTAACTTTTTTTTTCTTCTCAAACCCCTATAATTCCAAGGTCGCCCTGGTAACATTGTGTATACTAACTGAAATTTTAAAATAACACGAAGCCTGAAGCATCAATCAGTGCAAAAGTGGTTCACACCAAAAAAATCAGTCTAAAAGTGATATTACGCTTTGTTGTTGATTGGAATATTAAGTTGACAAAGCAAAATATCAAAATACAACATCTAATTCACATACTTAATAAGAGATTCAGTAACGGGTAATAATTAAATGATGACCTCAAATCATATACACATCACTTAATATTTATAAATGTAGATTGAATAAACTGTGAGATAATTTATTTATGTAAAATTATGATAAAATATCGGTTTATGCTACAATATCGCAGGTTAGGTTATTAAATATTCATATGATATAAAATAAAGAGAAGATTAAGGCCGAAAGCCTAAATCTTGGTTATAAAAAAAAAATAATATAAAATGAAGAAAGTGGTGTTGAAAAACCATAATAGTAGCAACTAATATCAAATACTGTAATATTTCATGTAGATCTTAACCTAACTATTTTGGTTTTCAATCTTAAATAAAAAACAAAAACAAAAACAAAAACAAAAACTACTTTGGTTTTCAAATTGAAATCTACNTGTAATATTTCATGTAGATCTTAACCTAACTATTTTGGTTTTCAATCTTAAATAAAAACAAAAACAAAAACAAAAACTACTTTGGTTTTCAAATTGAAATCTAAACATAAAATTTTGGATTAAAGAGAAAATATAGAAAATTAAAATATATTGTATTTGTCTTGATTTTGTAATTAAAAACCATGCATTTTCATTTATTATAATAAGATATGAAAAATCATAAGAGTGAAAAAAGGTTAAAGAGAAAAGAAAGCAAAGTAGAGGAAAAGAAAAGGTTTGCTTCTTTCTCCATCAAAAGATCGATTAGCGTATCGAATCAATAGTAAGTCAATCAACCATAGATTAAATTTAGTCAATATTTTCTTTTTCACATAAATTATGTTTGAATTAACTTAAATCTAAATATTTTATGAGATATAAATCGTAAAAAAGTTACATATAAGGCTCTAATTGGAAATATTTAGAATAAAGCAAAAGTTGTATGCAACATAAGCAGTATGATGCATAAGTTGTATGCTTTTGTTTAATAGACATAATTTACTGATTAATAGAGTATAATGTGATTATATAAAAAATTGCATCTAACTATTAAAAATTTATTTTTAAAAGTATTATATATAGTAAATAAATAGATATATTTTATATCATAAGTTATTTCCATATTTAAATTATTAAATTATAGTTTCTTATTAGGAAAAGTAAATTAATAGTAAGTAGCTTTATTAAAATTACTATATTTATATTCAAATATTTATTGAAAATCATTAATATAAAATTAGTTTAAAAATTCTATTATAATAAAGATAATAAAAGATTTCATAGAATTTTATTTCATTAGTTTTCCATATATAAATTATTTATCCTATAATTTTTATAAAATGGAACAAATAAAATAATAATAAATATTAATTTAATATATAGTTTAAATATGAATCTAAAATTACAATAATATGGTTTTATTTTGATACTTAAATAAGTATTTTATAAATTTAAAAATATAATAAAAATAATAATTTTAAGTAGTAATTTAGAATGAATATAAATATATTTTTAAGTTTATTTAACATATAAAATAATTTTAGAATTTAATTTTAATAATTTTATAATAATTTAATGCTCAATGCTCAAGAAATGCTCGTTCTGAAAGCATAGATCTGAGAAGCATTTAAGAGCATAAGTATATACTAAATGCTCACCTAAATGCTTTTTTAAGTAAACATGATTGGATGAGCATGAACCATACTACTCTTCTCTATGATATATCAATCAAAGCCTAAGTCTTGTTTAGGATAATTTTTTTTGTTGGTCACCAACCTCATTTCTTTGTTAAGATAATTTTAGACAATATCCTTTCATAATACTAATGTCATATGTACATTAGAGTTATTAGAGTTGGAGTATTCTCAAAAATACCACAAAAACTAGGTATATTTTCAAAATTTCACGTATTCCCAAAAGTTTCAAATACCATAGTTTTTGTCTAAAAATACCGTAAAAATATTTTTATTCCAAAATACCACAAATTTAAAATAGTTTTAAAATTTTAAATTTAAATCATAAACCTCAAAATGAAACTCCATCCCTATGTAACATGTTCTATCTAAGGTATGTTTAATGATGGGCGTGTTAGCTTGATTTAAATCTCTATGCTTAGAGCTCGTGAAGCTAGAATGACATAGGACTGCTATGGGTATGGCCGAATTCAATTGTTAAATATACCATAATCTTTTATATATATATATAAAAGAGAAAAAAGAGAAAAAAGAGAAAGGATATGGTGTTTGACTCAAAGCTAAAAAAGGTTATGTTTTGTCACTCAAAGTTAGAAACAATGAATGCAAAAAGATTTAGATATAAAAATATAAAAACCCCTAGGTTCTTCCATTTACTTTGCGTGCTGACAACCCTCATCTTCTCGGATACGGTGGCCAACAACACACACCGTTAATGTCATACCCCTACTTTAGGTGTTTTTGCGTTGCTTTAGGTGTTTTTGGTTAGCGGTCTTTCTAGGAATCGAGTTGACCTTCTCGGTTTCTCGTGAGGTGTTGGTGGCTAGAGAAGATGGTAAGACGGTCTCAGTGCCGCCAGGCCATATGGATGATGGAGTTTTCGCTAATTAATGGTTTGTTGCCGTCGTCACTCTCTTCCTTCCGATCATTCACTCCGCTGCTGCTCTGCCTGTCTCCCATGCTGATTTTATTGCTCTCTGATGGTGATGGGTTCTACATCGGGTCTTCCTCAGTTTTGGGTGGTTCGTCTGCTCTTCTTTGGGCCTGAGCCGGTGAGGATAATCCTGCTTTTGGTTCGCGACTGCAGTGGCTCCTTCGGGTAGTGGGTTAGCTTCGGCGCTCTGGTGTCGGTTTGGTTTACAAGTAATCTAATGAGTGGCCAGTCTTCCTCTTTTGATTTTGTCGTGATTCTTGGTCGTTTTTCCGGTTTAGACTAGGGTTGCAGCATTGGTTTTTGGGTTAAATCCATGATTGGTTCTCCATTAGGCATGTGGATATTATCTCTTAGCTCTATATGGTTATGTTGGTTGTTATTATCTCTTTGGGTTGGTCAAAGTTATTGTATTCGTTTGCGGTTTATCGCTCAGGATGTTTCGCTCTCTGTCTCTACATCATGGGCCAGATCGAGGCCTTCTTTCCGTAAGACTTCTTCAAGGAATTTCCTTAGCATCTCTGGTTTGAGTTCGCTTGTGCTGCTTACCCGATTGTTAAAGGATTTCCTTTGTTATTTTTGGTCCTCTTGATAAGAATAATTTTCTTAGGTGCTTCTTAGTGAGGTAGCCGTATTTGCTATAAGAAGAACCGCAGTCAAGATATACGGCATAGTCCTGGTCCACTTGAAACTCGCAGAGCTGTTGGAGTGTTGTTTTATGACTTCAACGCTTTTGGTAGTTTCGTTTCATGGCTTTTTCAATTGCTTTATTCAAGTTAAGTTTTTGCTTGGATAGTTTGCTATATGTCTAAGACTCCCTCTTTTGGGGTTTGAGTTTCATTTTGGGCTTTGTTTCCGGAGAAGTGTTTCCACCGATTTTATGGCTTTAAACTTTGTAACTGTTTATACTTCCATCACTAAAAAAGGTAAGAAAAATGAGTGTGCTAGGCATAGATAGGGAGTAGCTATGAGAGAAGTTGGAAACTCTACAAGTATTTACCTATAAAGAAGCTGGTCAAAAGAAACACCTATGAGAGATTTATAATAGTTCTACAAGTACAAGACACCTCTCAGAGAGCTTTGATAATTCTACAAGTGTAGACCAAGTCAAAATCATACATAACTCTGAGAGAGTTTATAAACCTCTACAAGTATATATCATCGTATAACCTCGTATGCCTTTGGAAAATGATGATCAAGAGATTATTACCATGCCCTTTCTAACAAGGAAAAAAGTTAAGAAAAACCCTGAACTTTTCAATCGCAAAAATTTAAAGCCTGAACTCTTAAGTGATCCATTTAAACATCAACTATCTGTCGGATTTCAATTTAAACATGTATTTTCATTGAGTTATCCAAATTAGA
The DNA here is from genome assembly GCA_900406425.1 of Iberis pinnata. Taxonomy (NCBI): domain Eukaryota; kingdom Viridiplantae; phylum Streptophyta; class Magnoliopsida; order Brassicales; family Brassicaceae; genus Iberis; species Iberis pinnata. The sequence continues at coordinate 8,353 of OVBE01013697.1, read as the reverse complement.
CATGACATTAGTCAACCGTTAACTAAGTTTAAGAAAAGTTAAACGTTACTTTTTTGGGTTAAAATGGCTTAATCAACATAAAATATGTGTTTTAAAGGGCTAAATTTTAGAATTTTTTTGGGTGAAATTTTAAAATTATATATTAGAAGGACAAAAGAGAATATTTACAAAGACACGAAACCAATTGGCCTCAGAGTTGCTGTAAAAGTAAAAAGAAGAAGAAAGGCTGCTGTTGTGTGGTAAGAGGATGCCTCGTTAAATCTTGACTCTAGAAAACCCAGTGGGATAAAACTAGAGGCGGGAAAAAGAGTACAGTTCGCTTACCCAGTAAGCCTCAGAAAGAGCAGAGAAATGTAGCGCATGTAAGAATACAATCAGTGAAGAGTAGCCCATCGCGAAGATAAAGTATAGAGCTTGGAATCTGAACCGTAGTTGAGGCTTTGGATCCGGTGCTTTATGAGCTGAATGACTGCCAAGCAATGCTGAGATGTTGTCCTGATAGGTTTCCCATGAAATATGGTTATTTCGTTCCTTACAAATATGATAGATTGTCATTTGAAAGAGCATCTTCACGAGTGTCCGGTCCACGTGAGAGAGTGATGTGTGGAGAAGAGATGTGAGAGTGATGGTCCAGTCAGGATTAGTGCAGTGAGCAAGAAACGGTTGAGCAAGTGCGTCCCATATGGTGTAGGAGTAAGGGCATGCAAAAAGAGGTGATCTCTAGTCTCATCAGGTTCTCCGCATAGCACACACGGTTGAAGCTGTCCCCAAACTCTCATACTAGCACTTGTAGAAAACCTGTCCAACAGCAAGCCAAGTAATGAAAGCATAGTAAGGTATATATTGTGGAAACCAAACCGAAGAAGTCCACGGTAACTTAGATCCATGATTGCGAATATGGTTCCATGTTGATGTTGGTGAAAAGTCAGGCATGTATTCATCAGTTTTGTACCGCCATAATGGTATATCTGGAGGCATCGACGGTTGCGGGCAAGTGAGTTGAATGATGCTATTTCTGATATCACAGATATGTGGAACCCGCGGTGTGCGGATTGCCCACTGAGCTGAAGAGACAGCATCGGAGACTCGGGCATGACGAGGAATTCCCATTTCCCTGATACCTGCATCACCAAGAAGATTATACAATGAACCAGAAGAAATCCAATGATCAAACCAGAAAGACGTAGATAAGCCGTTAGAGATATCCATGCGAAGAAATGCAGTAGCTAAGGGCCGAAGCTTCAACAACTTGTGCCACATCCATGATCCACACGTGGTGATGGAGGCATACCAGAAGGTAGTATTGCAAAGCAAGTATTCTCGAGTCCAAGCATGCCATAGAGATGGTTGACCTGAATATAGACGCCATATGAGAGATAGAGCATTGATGATAGATGTATCCTCGAGTTTCCTAATTCCCAAGCCGCCTTCATCCTTAGGCCTACATACATCATTCCAACATACCTTGGACATAGAGGAATTAGTAGCAGTACCGGACAAAACCAAATTGCTGCAAAGACTATTAATCTGAATTAAACAACTCTTTAGCAATCGAAAGGCCGGCTGCCAAAAATTTACCGTACTAATGATGACCGAATTGATAAGTTGCAAACGTCCAGCAAATGAAAGGATTTTTGCCGACCAAGATGTGATCCGGGCACGAACTCGATCAATAGGAGGGGAATAGTCCGCTGCAGTAAGAGACTTGGTAGTCAAAGGGAGACTCAGGTAACGTACTGGCAAAGTACCAATCGGTAAATCCAAAGAGTTGAGGTAATGCCGATATGCACTTGTTGCGGATCCGGAGAAAAAATGGAAGACTTCGCAAGGTTAACCCGTAAACTCGAGGCTGATCCAAAGCGATCCATGACCTGTAGTATGCCTTTCAACTAATCAAGTGTGCCATCAGAGAAAATAAGAATATCATATGCAAAGCTAAGATGAGTAAGACCAATAGAACGACAACGAGGATGATAACCAATCACATTGTTAGCCGCCGCAACATTAAGAATATACGATAAAACGTTGTTTGCAATGACATAAAGATAAGGTGATAGAGCGTAACCCTGACGAATACCCCAACAGCTCGGAAAGTAACCTGCAGGTTCACCGTTTACCATTATGGAGAACGAGGCGGTTGAGATACAAGTATAAATCCAATGGATAAACCTATCAGGGAAACCCATAACCTGCAAAACTAAGACTAAAAAACCCCAATTAATAGTATCAAAAGCTTTAGAAATGTCATGTTTAAGGGTGAACCGAGAAGAAAGGCTCGGTTTGTGGTAATCCTTGACAACTTCCGTCGCTAGTAGGATNCCGTTTACCATTATGGAGAACGAGGCGGTTGAGATACAAGTATAAATCCAATGGATAAACCTATCAGGGAAACCCATAACCTGCAAAACTAAGACTAAAAAACCCCAATTAATAGTATCAAAAGCTTTAGAAATGTCATGTTTAAGGGTGAACCGAGAAGAAAGGCTCGGTTTGTGGTAATCCCTGATAACTTCCGTCGCTAGTAGGACNCTAGTAGGATGTTCTCCAATAGCAGTATGTGTTGAACAAATGCGCTCTAATTAGGTGCAATTGCTTCCGGAAGATAGAGCTTGAGGCGATTAGCAAGGATTTTTGAGATGACTTTGTAAATGACATTACAACAGGAGATTGGTCTGAAGTCCTTCATTGTTTGGGGATCATCACCCTTGGGTATTAGAGCGACCAAGGTGGCATTGATACATGTAGGGAGAAAACCAAACAAGAAGAAAGATTGAATAGCTACAACAAAGTCATTACCAATGATCGGCCAGGCAGCCTTGAAGAATTTCGTGGTATAACTTTCGGGACCAGGAGCCTTGTTAGATGGCATAGAAAGAAGTGTTTGATGGATTTCCGAAGCCAACACCGGTGCTTCTAGCGCAATCAAAGCCTCCGGTGAACAACGAAAAGAGAGTAGTATCTCTAACTCATCCCGAGGAATAGCTACAGTATCAACTTCAACTTGCATAAAGGACTTAAAATGGTGCACCGCCTTGGTTTTGATTTCAAATGGATCCGTAGAGACAACACTCGAGGCTAACGTAAGTCGTCTAATGGTGTTCCTCGAAGCTCTAGCTTTATCTACCCGATGGAAGAATCCAGTATTGTGGTCGCCATGTGCTAACCAAGTGATACGAGATTTCTGCTGATATAAGCGTTCCTCACTGGAAGCTAGTGTACGCCAAACCCGAGATGCATATTCCTCTGCCCGCATTGACATCACTGAGGGATGAGTGAGAACTTGAGTTTGGCAATGAATCAGGTGCTCATAGGCTATCCGAGTACGGGATTGAAGATCACCAAAGGCTGTTGTGTTGAGTTGACGAAGATGAGCTTTAAGAGACTTTAACTTCATGTACAAAAAACGCAAAGCAACCCTGGAATGATGAAGAGGAACAGAGGACCCCCAATATGACCCAAGAAGACAAAGAAACGAGGAATCATCAATCCAAAAATTATTAAACTTAAAAAGCTTACGAATTGCGGTAGGAGAAGCAACAAAATGAACAACACAACGAGTGTGATCTGATACTCCGCTAGCTTCGAAAACCGCATAGGCATGCGGGTAAGCGGATGACCATAAATCATTGATAAGAGCTCTATCTAGTTTTTGGCAATAGGGTTATCGCTTTGATGATTCCACCATGTGAAACGAGGACCGAGATACTCCAAGTCAGTTAAGTCACAATCATGGACAAACTCTTGAAATTGGTTCATTCCATGGATACGATGCCGAGAACCCATAGATGAATGGTCCGAGACAGCCAAGACTTTATTAAAGTCACCTAAGACAAGCCAAGAAACATAGCGAGAGCCACATGAATGACGACTTTGACGTAATGACTCCCAGAGCTGAACACGTTCCACCTGAAAATTAGAAGCATATACACAAGAAATTAGTAAAACTTCACCAGATAAAAGAGTAACAAGAGCTGTAATGAGTTGAGAAGTGATGAGGATGGGTGTAACCACAACACCCTCCTTCCAACATAACCAAATACGTCCAAGATGGTGAGTGGAGTAGTTGTGAAGGACACTCCACCCGGGAAGAGCCGATTGGACGACCGAAAGGAAATTATGTGATTGCATAGTGTTTCTAGAAGACACCCCAACTGAGGTGAGGTCGAGCGAATCCAATGCCTAGCTATATCGTGTTTCCAATGCTGATTGAAGCCTCGGGTGTTCCAAGCAAATAAAGCCATCGCATTAGTGTCTCTGCGAGGAGACATTTGATGATTTTTTAATAGGACCCTGTTTCGCTAGTTTGCGCGAAGCTAGTGTTGGAAAAGATTCTTTTGATTTCGACTATATGTTACTAGTAGATGTAACAAGAGAGATAGAACCACATTGTACACCAGTTTCAGAATCCGAGATTTGTCCTTCCTCTCGTTCATCAACAAAATCAACAGTTTGGTCAGCAAGCGGCAAGAAACGGGGAGGAGAAACTTGGGTATCAGAGCCGGAATGTTGATCTTTACTCTTAGTAGGTGATTTTTGTATAGCACTACCCCCTCGCACTACCATGGACCACGCCTCGGGTTCAATTATATCCACATCCAATGGGTAAGATGCCGCGGGTTTAGCTGCCAAGTTAGGTAATGAGGGACCCGCCTCTTTGCTTGTTACAATCTCAAGCGCGGGATCCATAAGAGAAACAGTTGATGGTAGTGGGAAACCGGGAGAGGCTGTTGAAGAGTTGCTCATAGAAGATGTCGAACCTGCACCCAAAACAGAGGTGTTAGAAACCATTGGTAAAACAGAGCCTTCTTTCGAAAGTATAGAGATAGAGTCAAGAGCCGTAGTGGAGCTATGTGGCACGATGGTTGATGACGTAAGAGGGGCTGAGACAGTGGAATTGAGAGGAGGTGGAGTAACGACTTTTGACTGCTCGTTAACGTCTTGAATTGAAGACGAAGTCTCGGGAAGTTCCGAGTTGGGCATGCCTTTGTCTTGAAGAGGCTGTTTTGATTTACATCCTTGTGCCTTATGACCCAAAGAATGACAAGAGGAACATCGAATCGGTAACCAAGGATATGAGACAAGCACAGGTAGAGCCGTATCAGTCAAGCAAATTTTCTCGGTTAATTGTTTTTCCAAATTGGTGACTACCATGGCCCTTGCTACATAAAGCCTCATACACCACTATGTGGATGGGTGCAATTTATGTGCTTCTTCAACTATATCTCCAAGAAATTTGAGACCTACATGAGAGTAAAGATTGTCCGGAACTTGTTTGAAATCAACCCATATCGGCATCACAGAAAGGTCGGGTTTTTGATGAGAACGGGACGGACTCCATTCATGCACAACAAGCAATATGTTCAAAGATATGCCAATATTTATTCCTAATAATACTATTACGAAGAGAGGGTGAATCAATTTTAAAAAGAACAGTATCATCTTTGATGAAATGAACATCAATTTTAGGGGATTTTTCATCCCGATTCCAGAGCTGATTGACTGTAGCATGCACTTTGCCAATATGAGGAGCTGGACCAATGAAGTATCCAACTAAGTAACTGTTCCACAACGGTGTGATGTCGGTAATAAGCTCTTTCGGGACGGAGACGGACGCTACACCATTCACTATCTCAGCCGTAGGTGATGAAACAAGGTGATGTCGCAAATCGGAGTTGTGAACAATGGAGGACCAAGGATTAGGTGTAGTCGCTGGACCACCACCATCATGAGGCAAGGACACCGTCGACATACCGGAGACCAGCCATCGTCGGAGATGACGTGAGAAAGAAGCCAATAAAGGAAACTAGAAGTGCCCTAGAAAATCTCTTAAAAAAATCGCCGCTCTCTTCTAAATCTTAGAATTTAGGAATTTACTCTTTAAAAGAGCAGGTTTTTTTTTAACCTAAGTTCAAAAGTTCATGTTTTTATTGCATGAAGTTGAAAATTCATGTTTTTTTCGCCTAAAGTTGAAAAGATTCATGTTTCTTTTGACATACAATTGAAAAATTCAATATTTTTTGGAATTATTTTTTACTTATTTATTGTGTACAAATCTTGCAATTATATCAATACAAAAATTTACGTTTAAATTATGTAGATTTAAATTCAAACTTTGAATATACTAAAACTTTAGTTGGATCAATCTAAAAATAAAATAATTATTTCAACTAATTTTCATAATTATATAGTATATATATATGATTATATGTTAGCACATTTAAACTCTTTATTTATCTTTTTTTTATATAGGTTTTGATGATAGTTTGTATCTCATTTATGTGTAAACAAATTGTTTTCATTAAGAATCCGAAATTTGCATAACATAAGTGGAACAAAATGGACAAAAAGAATATATGGATTAAAAGAGGGTAAAAATATATACAACAACACGGAACTTGGTCTGTTAGAGAAGATATGGATTAAATAATCCATGATGTTCAAATACATATATATATATATATATATAATGTATTAAATAATTAAATAAAATTACATGATTGAATAATGAATATAGTTTAAGTAATTATTTTATTTGTATGATTAGTCTATATAGATTTCTAGTCAATTAAGAGCTTGAATTTAAAATCTACATAATTTAAACATATATTTTTGCACTAATGTAACTACAAGATTTGTACACAATAAATAAGTAAAAAAATCATGAATTTTATAACTTTATGACAAAATATATATTTTGACTTTATGCCAAAAAAAAAATTGAACTTTTAAATTTAGACAAGAAAGCCCTGAACTTTTAAAGAGCCATTTAAATCACTAAATTTTCAATTTTAGCTATTTAAAACACGTATTTTATGTTGACTAAGCCGTTTTAACCCCAAAAATTTCAATGTTTAACTTCCGTTAAACTCACTTAACGGTTGGCTAATCTTATATCTAATTTGGATAAGTCAACGGAAATATATGTTTAAATCGGAACTAACGAATAATTGATATTTTAAATGGATCATTTAAAAATTTAGGGTTTAAATTTTCGCGATTGGAAAATTCAAATTTTTTTCAACTTTTTCCCTTTCTAATAGTGATGATAAGTAATGATGATGGTCTTCCATTTCTACTTTTCTAAGGCTTATGTATTCAAAATTGACGTCTCGTTTTCACCCGACGCCAAAATTGCGAAAGAGTAATAAAGTGTCTAAATGGTGATTTAGATTATACATCTTGGAACCATAGCCCTTCCAAGAGGAGAGTGGAAGCTTTATTTTATTTTATTTTGTTTTATTTTGAACGTCACTGATTGTCATGAAACAAGTCTAATGAATTGTTCAATAACAACCCCCATGTATTTAGGTTTTTGCAAGAATTTAGTATACATATTCGAAGTCTGAGTATGAGTATGAAAATATAACTTTGTCTTAAAAGAAAACTCTTTTTTCAATATTTAGGAATATATATATATATATATATATATATATATTTAAAGAGTTTATTTTTAAATAATCTAGATGCAGACCCAACTTATAAAACCTCAACCCAAACAACTTAACCAAACAAAACATTTAAACAACTAAAAAGCCCGGATTGTGTTATCTTAACATTAAATCTGGTCCAGACCCAAAATTAAAATTAAAAAAATCCTAAGAGCACTAAGAGAACCCTAATGCATCCATGCCGCCACCGACAAGAGAACTGCGGACGACAGCTCCGAGAAGGCGTCGCCACCGCCTTCCACACGCAAAAAAACAGAGAAGCAAGGAGGATGAATATGGTTATTTGAACACCACGGCCGGTGTTGGAGATGAAGAGTAGTTTTCCGGTGAAGTAAGGGATGATCCGACACACCTTCTGACTTGATTTAGCAGTGGTTCACGGCGCTTGTGGTCCCCACACCCCAACCGCAAGCACAACGCCTCACTCTCATCCAGCAGATTGGATCTACTCACCTTGAGGTTCTTCGTTCCTCGCCGCACCGTCATCCATGCATTGACACCAAAGGTAGATCTTGCCGGAAAAAATTCTCGTGAAGCTTCTTCTCCCTTCTCTGCATGCGCGGTGAGCCCGGAAAGGAATATTAATCTACAATTTTTGTGTAAGTGACAAGTTAAATCTTTCATTCTACGTCTTTGTTAGGAATGTCCTGAAATCTTTTTGTACTTACTCTAGATAAAGTTGTAATATCAAGGTTTGACAATTATATAATATTAGGTGGTTATAATGTTTTGCTAGAGACCGCTTATAACCTATGGTTTATGAATCCATTGCTAATATTATATAATCCTACAGGATCACACACCTAAGCAAATTGGATCATTAGTATTTTATTGGGTTTAGTTATATATCTATATAAGATATAGATATGTGTATATAATATATAAAGTAATCGTATATACATTAT
>OVBE01013696.1:0-12532 GCA_900406425.1 Iberis pinnata | reverse complement strand
AAAATATTGAAAATGTTAACATTTACAGATATTCCCCTTTCATGTATGTTTTCTTTAAATGTTCCTAAGAGTATAAGCTAGAATGAGGCATATTGTTCTATATCAGAGAAAAATATAAAATATTATATAAAATTATAATTTTTTAATTATGTGATTACATAAACGTAATAGTTAAATTTTGAATCAAATTTTTAGTTTGAAATAATTTTCCAAATTTTATAACGAAATACATAAAAAATTAAGAACACATAGTTGTACCAAGAAGCAAATGTCGTTGTACCGATTATAAGTAGTTGTTCCAAAATAAATAAAATAAGAGATCAGTCCGAAGAAGAAGAAGAAGCATCATAACCAAACCAAGGCCTTTGTTTTTGTCGCTGTGCGGTGTCATTCTTCTTCCTCCCCCTCCGATACTCTCCAGAAGAAGCAAATCTCTTTTCTTGATTTCTTCCCTTTTTAACCACATACGGTGGAGGATATGCAAATAATTCGGTGATCTCGTCCGGCAACACCCACTGAGATTTATGAGGCACATGGGTAATAGTTATGTAGTACGCCAACGCCCAAAGCTCCATCAATAGTATTTTGAACACAAGCCATATATCGGAATCTTCCTCTATTTGTTATCCATGGCAGCCGCTATTGCATGAACATAAGCATATTTATCTATAGTGAAACGACCACACGTGTAATTTTTTTCACGCAAGTTGACATCATACCTTAAACCATCTTTTCCTGTCACATCATACTCAAGCGTTTGATCATTTAACTCACAAACCTTTAACTTACTTGCTAGTTCGATCATATCATGTAACTCATTCTCAACGAAATGGACCATTATGTGCTCGCTCGATCCTCTACTTGATTCCTTTCTACGGGTGTTAAACCATTCTGAAATTTTTGCCACTATAGCATCAAACATTGGAAATAAAGATAACTTCCTAGCTTCCTTAAACACCAAATTGAGACCCTCAGCGGCGTTTGTCATGTCTATATTGTACCTTTCTCCTGGAAAGTAGCATCTCGCCCAGCTTCCCTCAACAACACAGCTATCAAGATATTCTCCCGCATCCGGATACTTACTTCTAAAAGCATCATATAGTCTCAAGAACTCTACCTCAGAATAAGCTCGAGCGACAACTCTAAACCTTTCTCCAACTAAGCTTATGTTATACCTCACTTTAGAGTTATCTTGAACATTCTTAGACAAGTGATATATGAAAAACCCATGCTTAGCAAGTGGGTATACCTGAACTATTGAATTACCAATGCTTCAGTGTCTATCAGAAATAAACACAAGTACAGGATCATCCGGGATCACCGTTTTGAGCATCTCCATAAACCAAGTCCAACTATCATCCTTCTCGCCATCAACGAAACCAAAAGCAATGGGATAATGATGATGATTAGGATCCTGAGCCGTTACGAAAATAAGAACTCCTTTATATGTTGTCTTAAGATGGCAAGCATCCACAATTATCACTTTTCTCATGGCCTTAAATCCTTATACGCAAGCTCCCAAAGCAATGAATACATACTTGAACTTCTTGTCATCATGCAATTCAACACGTGTCTTTGTACCCGGATTGACTTTCTCCAACGTGTATAAATAAGAATGTAGCATCGAGTAACTCTCCTCGGAATTACCTCGGACTGCATTTGCAGCTTGTTTTTTTCCCTTCAACGCAGTGGAATATGAGACTCTAACACCTAACTTTCCTTGAACCAATCCTATGAGGCTTTTTGGAGTTGGAGTATCTAACACACCCGGATAATCTTCACGTAAAAGAGATGCAACCAAATGTGGTGTACCCTTCCGTCTAACTCTACTCGTACTTGAAGCAACTCGAGAACATGTATGTTCCTTGTTGTAAGTTATAACAGAGAAGCATTCCATATTCGTAAGTTTCGCAACACGTAAACCCCACTTGCAACCCTTGTCAGATTGAAGACACTTAACCACATACAATTTTTTGTTCGAGTTCACAGTCGCAATATCGAAACGACTCTGATGACAATCTCTTTCTATTAAAGCCAACACTACTTCTTTACTTTCAAACTCTTGGCCCACTTCATATTGAAGACCATATTCCCATGAACGACCTATGTTTTCTTCTCTTTCTCCTTCGGATGTAACACGAGCTTCTTAAAATTCAACATCGTTATTGTCTTCTTCACCATTTTCCAATGGTAAAATTTCATTTTTTTGATTCTCGTTATCTTCACAATTGTCAAATGCTAAGATTTCCACGTTTCCATTATCGATAGCTATATCTCCAATTATCGATAGCTACATCCCCATTATCAATATCGACATCTTCTTCATCATCCATCGGGGAAAATATGGTAGGAACGACATTTGCGCTCGGAATAATATCAATATCAGTAGCTACATCCTCTTCCAATCGAACTAGTTCCCGCTCTTCAACAACCTCTACATGCATAACACCCGTTCTCGAACCCTCAACCAAATAAAGATAAACATCATCATTGTCCTTGATGTATTAAGCTGAAGGAGGGCACACCTCCTCTGACATGTAACTAAACATCAACTGTGACATTTGATCGACTCCCATCTTGCTACACACTTTGCGAACAACCTCAGAGTAAGTCACTTTCTTCTTAGATGCATTAAACAAGATCGCATATGTTTTATTAGTTTCTTTAGGATTCCATAATGATGAGCCATCTACTTTGTTTGTATAATATCCACCGTAATCAAAACGTATGACTGTGCGCCGAAATGTACTCATTCTCCTATAAGAAATAAGAAAAACATATATTAGTCAGACTGCCAGTTTTACTAGTTATACCAAACACTACAGTTATACTATACGAACCAGTTCTACCATTGTTGTGAGATAAAACTCTAATTTCTACAGATAATTTACAATTTCTCCATGAATTTTCAATAAATATGTTGTACAAAATTTTACTACACACACACAATCTTTATTTTTCTTCATATAAACAAACCAACTCATTCTCAATCGATTTACAAAAGAAAACCCTAACAAAACCCTAAAAAACCTTGTTCACTAAGAATTTGAAATAGACTTTAAAAACATATCCAAATTTGGTACACCTTAACAACCACTGAACAATTTAGTAGAGACAAAATTTGGACCCTTATAACAAGCTGAAAGAAGAAGTTGAAGCTTAATAGCTTCAATGGTGAAGAAGAAGTCAAAGCTTAATAACTTCAAGTTTTCATCTCAGCCTTTTGAAAGAATGACTCACTACTCAGTGTTGTTGATGTCTTGTGAATGCTTGATTATCAGAGGGAGTATCTTTGCTTCAATGTTGTTATTGCTAATGGTTTTAGTTTGGTTAAGGGGAGTTATGGCATAGAGAAAGAGAGTTACGATGGGTGAGGTAGCAAGAGAGAGTTAATAGGAGAATGGTGGGTCTGTTAGGTAGATTTAAGTTTAATTTTTGTTTTAATTATTATTACTATTTTTTATTATATAAATAGAGTTTCATTAAGGATAGAATAGGAATTTCATTATTGTTTGTAAAGGCAGTCTAAATGGGATTGTATGCATTTTGTTAGATCTATAGAGACTATATTGAGCTTCATTAAATCTATTTGAGCAATTGACTCTATTAGATTATCTAAGATCTATATCATGTGAACTAAATATAACAACTTTGGTTAGTCGAATCCCAAGATTTTGTAACTAAGCATGTTGGTCGTCTCTGTTCATGCGAATGTATTCCCCCAAAGTCAATTCCAAAAGGCTCTCGACTTTTTTTGTAAATATAAATCAAAATTATATGTGCATTTAGTATTTTTTATTATTATAAAAAGTAGTAAGATATAAGGGAACATTTGATATTACTGCTATAGAGAGCCATTCAGAGACAATCGTGAACGGTCATACTTACATGAATGAGATGTAGTGAATCAATAATGAGAGATAGTGACGGCGAGCTCCTCCACTTTCTCTCTATTGAATCTCTCTATTCTAGATTTGAGATCTACTTTAGAGACATGTGAAGAATGTAGGTGACGGCGAACTCCTCCACCGCCCGAACAACAAAACTTGTGCACTACGTCTCTGGGGTCGTTGGCGAGGTCCAAATCCAACGATTCTCCTGACAATCTTTCATCTGCAACGATTTCAGCGGTTCAACTTCTTACTCTTTTTATGTATTCACTCCGACTCCTCTTGAAGGCATGCAACCTTGTGTCAGTGATTCCGGCCAGATATACTGAAACACGAAGGCAGGGAAGACGGCATGACATGAGAGGCATGATCTCGAGGTGAGACTTCAGATCGACTATCCGGAGGAAAGCAAAGTGTCAGATGTTGATGGTTGTGTGGGGACCTCAATCACCAGAAACCACCGTCAAACCAAGTCCGAAGGGTGGCCGCCTCGTCCTTAAATTTCACCGGAAACCTACCTTGTCTCCTCCTCTCCTCGCTGTGGTGTTTTCACAGTCGACCATCTTCTTTCTTCTGTCCAAAAATCGTTTTTGGTGTGGGTAGAATTCAAGCGACTTGTTTTGGTGCTATTTCGAAACTGTCGCCGGGGCACCGGAGACAACTCTGGTGGGTTTGCAGCTCGCCGTGGCGGGTGTCTTAAGTTGGATTCTCCAATTTAAAACTAAGGTTTTCATAAAGTTTTTGGGCTCGGACCTAAAATTATTTTGTAAAGCCCAACTCAGATGTAGAAATTGGGCTGTGAGATTTAGTTTTGATTCTATTTTGTGGACTGATTCTATGTTTGAACTATATTTGGATCTACTATTATTATTAATATTACTAAAACCTTTTTTAAAAAAATAACGAGAGATAGTGAAAAGTGATCAGTGAAGTAATTTAATATACAACAACATACAAAGGGAAACAAATTTGAATATAGGTGAGGATTTAGTACAAGAGAAAAATAGGGGTCTCCAAAAATAAGAACAAAAATAGGAGTATAAAAGACTATATTAGTAGCTTTTAAAAATTCAATAAAATTGTAACATTAACTATATAAAAATTGTAATCATTTTTTTTCTTCACCATATATAAAAACAAACTAGAAAATGAGGGATGGATTCCTGGGAATCCAAGAAGGTAAACAAGAGCCGATAAAAGAAAAACTTCAATTACGCTTCTGAGCCGCTCGAGTCAGGAAGTCCGCTCTATGGTTTGATTGACGGGGCCAATAGCGAAACTTCACTTTAGGAAAAACTTTTATGTAATTCTCCACATCTGTCAACTCTGCTGCGAAAGCCGACCAATCATTAGGGGTAGTGATCATTTTGATTAATTGCTGAGATTCTGTTAAGAAAGTGCGACACCGATGGTTCGTCTTTATTATACTCTTCATTGCCCATCGCAGACTGAGAAGCTCGGCATGCAGTGGTGAAATTCCTCGAGAAACTTCTTTAGATCCCATTAATACTAAATGCCCTTGAGAATCGAATAAAATCCACCCTAGGCCACACATTCGATTTTCCTGTTTCCAGGAACCGTGGACAAAGCAAGAAAGTTCACCAATGGGTAGTAATTCGGTGGTCGGCGCCTCATTCATTTTTACAATCGATTGATGTGGCCGTGAAAAACATGAATGGGCAAAATACCAATCAAAAACCTCCTTGAGAGCTAACGATAGGACATATAGGGGTTCCCATATTCTTTCGTTGAACAACTTATCATTACGTGCTTTCCAATTATACAAAAAAATCCACACATAATTGTCCTTAATTTTACCTTCCCCATGTCGTGAAGTACCTTTAGTTAATAGATATTGGACATTTTCCAGTAAACTCGCCGTTGGGAAGGAGGTCGGCCTAACTGAGAATGGGGACAATGCCCACACTTGGAAGGCCGGCGGACACGTGAATAGAGTGTGGTTGATCCATTCGTCCGTATCACCACATCTAGCACAAGATTGATCGATACATAACTTTTGCGTTGCAAGTCGTGTATTGACCGCAAGAGCCCCCGATAAAACTTGTCACATAAAATGCTTTAGCTTAGGTGGAACTTGTAGAGTCCACACATATTCCTTAAGAGAATTCATCGTTGGAAGTTGAGATATAAAAGCCATGTTCTCATCCATTGTAGCATCCAGTCGATCATATCCAGATTTAACTATATATGTCCCAGACTGAGTAATTAAAACGCCAACAAAACCCATCCTTCATTTGCGCCGAAGGCCGAAGACTCATAATTTGAGTGACCATTTCTGGTGAGAACATTTGACGAAGCAGAGATGTCCGCCATGTTGTCCCATTGTCTCTTAGTAATGCCATAACTTTTAAATATAATTGATTAACAGGGATTAAACTCAACCCAGGGTGAGGAATACGTCCAAGGATCCAGTTATCCGCCTAAACATTTGTTTGTAAGTCATTTCTGATAGTTTAACGTAGACCCATCTAAAAAAGCTGGCGAACCCCCCCCCATATACTCCTCCAACCATAAATATTTCCCTTTTAGGATTCGTGCAAATAGCGAATCAGGTTTAGAATACAGCCTCCATAACTGTTTAGCCAATAATGCTTGATTAAAGAGGTCAAGGGACTGAAAGCCCATACCACCCAAGCTTAAAGGTAAACACATTCTATTTCAGGCCACCCAATGAATACAACCACCAGCTGAGTTGGTAAACCACCAAAATCTCTCTATTGCACTAGTAAACTTTAGTAGAAGACATTTAGGCAAATGAAAACAGAACATAACATACGTGGGTAGAGCTTGTGCGGCTGATTTAATCATAACTTCTTTTCCCCCCTTCGAAAGAAATTTAGCAGACCAACCATTTATACGAGAGTTTAACCGATCCCAAACATAGGCAAACATTGTAGCCTTAGAACCCTGGAGTTGCTCAGGGGTGCCCAAATATTCCCCGTTGCCTCCATCGGTATAAATACCAAGACGCTCTTTAGGAAGGAATCTTTCCTGATAGGGAATCTTCTTACCGAACAAGACTGTTGACTTCGAGAAGTTAATACACTGACCTGAATCTTGACAATAGTCATGAAAAATGTGATGAATGGCATCACATTCCGAGAGATGGGCTTGGAAGAAGAAAAGACTATCATCAGAAAAGAGCAGATGGGATAGAGGGGGGCTGGACCTTGCCATTCACATACCTGTTATTACGCTTTGTCGCTCCACGTCACATACATTGGCGATCAGGGTCTCTGTACACAAGATAAATAAGAAGGATGACAGTGGATCACCATGTCGTAATCCCCGGGAAGGCCTGATACCCTCTTTAGGAACCCCATTTTTGAGAATACGGTAGGATATCGTTGAGACACACTGCATAATTCAATGAATCCATCTATTCGAGAATCCCAATTTTAGACATCACAATAGAGAGAAAGTGCCACTCTACTCGATCATAAGCCTTACTCATATCAGTTTTAATTACCAAAAAATTCTTCTTACATGGTTCATACGTCTGTAGTGCGTGGAATGCTTCTTGGGCCATAAAAATATTATCCGAAATTATCCGCCCACCAACAAAAACTGATTGGGTTTCCGATATGATTACCGGTAAGTAAATTCTGAGCCTAAGTTTTAACACTTTAGAAATGATCTTGTACACAACATTACAAAGTCTAATGGGCCGGAAATCTTTCATTTCCTTCTGTCTATCCAGTTTATGAATGACACAGATGTTTGTTTCATTTAGCTTTGTGTTAAAATAGCCTTCAGACATGAAGTCTTAAACTAAACGTACAACATCCTTTCCAACAATATGCCAATATTTCTGATAAAACAACGCTGTCATACCGTCCGGCCCTGGCACTTTCTCGGGAGCCATAGAAAAAAGAGCCGCCTTAATCTCCTTAGGGAGAGCAGGTCTAGTTAAATTGGAGTTTATCTCCTCTGTAATCACTGGCCGCATATTCCACAGCACAAATTCTATATTAACCCCAGCCACAATGGTGAACAAGTCCTGGAAGTATGAAACAACCTCTGCCTCGATCTCATCCTCCTTCTCTGTCCATACACCTCCCCCCCCCCACTTTTAAAAAACCTGTGATCTTATTCCTTGCACGGCGTTGCTTTGTAGCTGCATGGAAGAACTTGGTATTCCGATCCCTCTCCTGCAACCAGTTATCTCGACTTTTCTGTTGCCAATATAACTCCTCATCCAAAATAGCGGATCCTAGCTGAGCGGAAAGGGAAGTAATCTCCTCCGTCTAGGGACCATCTATCGTCTGAACCTCCTCTATCTGCGCCTTTAGAGTATGTACATCCTAATAAGAGTTGAGTTGTTCCTGTCGTCTCCAACGCGAGATTCTTCCACGACAACTCCTAATCCTATCGCCAATAGGCAGTTGGGGATTTGACTTAGAATGTAGCCAACCTTGGCGTACTATGTCATAAAAATTCTCCATAGCCAGCCAGCGCTTATCAAATCGAAAGAGAGACGCGCCTCGCGGTTTACGAATTGCAAGGTGAATTAGAACGGGCCGATGATCTGATCCCCAGAACCGTAAGTATTCCGCGTGAGAGTGAGAAAATAAATCATGCCACTCCTCATTTCCCATTGCCCGATCAAGATGACAATGGACCGTGCATCTTCCTCGTTGTCCTACCCAAGAAAGGCAGTTACCGGTGAACGGGAAATCAATTATACCACAACATTCATGCATTAAACGGAAGTCCAGAAAAGACGATTCCGGTCGAATACGACCACCTCTTTTTTCAGAGTTATTTACTATTTTATTGAAATATAATACCATAGCCCAAGATTCCACTCTTAAGGCACCAATGCGTTTTAAACGTTCCCAAAATAAATCACGTCTCGAAACAACATGATCACTGTAAAAAAAAAAGAAATAAAAGTTTTATTGCCATCAATTGTAACCATTGCATCGATTACATTTTTAGAACTAGAAGAAACATGAACATTAAAAGACGACAAGGCAAATAAAACTAAACCACCACTAAGACCAGAAGGGTCTACGGTGAAAAGGAAATCATAACCTAAATGAGCTTGCAAATCTTGAAAAAAATAACGATTTTGTTTAGTCTCCATAAGAAACATCAACCCTGGGAAGATCGAACGCTGGAATTCCCGAAGCCGCCTAACTGCCATGAAGCTACCCGCTCCTTGGCAGTTGCAACTTAAATCATCTACTCTTTCGCCGGTGGTTTCTCCTTAACCACCTTGCTTAAAAAATTCCCAGATTCCTCCTCCATCTTGAAGATCATCTCTGGAACGGATGGAAAAACTTCATTGACTACATCCAAAGCACCAATAAGGTGTGACACCTTTTTCGAGACATGAAGATTCAGAGCCGCTATCTTCTTCCTTGGGATGAGCATATTTGTTACTCTAGACCTTTTAACAACACTGGCCTCATGTGATATAACATGATCCGAAATCCCTTTCAAAGGAGAAATCAGATCATCACCACGATGAAAATCGGACCCAACAGACTGTAAGTCACATTTAATAAAAAGCGAATATTTCCCATTAATTATCTTGTCATTCACCATGCCCAAATTCTCTTCCTGAAGCCCAACTATCTGAACTTTTGGCATCTTAGAGAGCCCAACAGGCCCTTGTCGTGTGCTGTCGCTAACACCAGACCCAAAAGTTTGAATGACCCAATCTTTTGTCGATTGGGCCGAACTCTTCCTTGGCCCATTAACACCATCCAACGCCTGATCTTCAAGCCCACCAAACATCTGTTCTTTCTCGTCAATGGCCGCAACCACCTTCCCCTATGACTCAGCCTACAATTTCTCCCCAACTTCAGTACCAGAAAAATTATCATCACCGTCATGGAAAAGACGACGACGAGTTTGCCTGCGATCTTTTGGGGAAACATGGACCGTCGACGACTATAAGGAGCAGGCGGAGCATCCCGATGATGCCTTGGTGCTACATCCGAAGCCTGAATTAAAATCGTCTGAAGCCTCCTCCCGCGGCAAGCATCCTGACGGCGGCCATTCCGGTCATCATCACGGTGAGGCCCATGAGACACACGACCACGTCTTAGAACCGTAGGACATACTACCGATTCATGAGTTAAGCGGAAACAGAGGTTGCAATTACCTTTGAGGTTTTCATACCTAAGCCTCACCACAATAGAGTCACCAGATGCAAATCGCAACTCTCGAACAAAGTGCAAATGGGCAGTGACCTCCAGCGAGACACGAACACGAGAATTCTCGACATCAATCTTCTCAACCTCACCCAAGTCATCACCAAGTGTTTGGAATGTTTGCTCCATTATGTAATGGTCAGGTAGATCTCTAACCAGAATCCAAAATTGAATTGTGGTCGGGTAATCACGTCTAACAGTAGGTACCCAACGCTCCAAAGCCACCATCCATCGATCAAAATGAAAAGGCCTTAAATCAAGCACCTTTTTCATATCATCTTCAGATTCGAAACAAAAACGAAAAATGGCCATCCCCCACCTCCATACCATGTACATAGCGTGAGCAGTCCCAGAGAGAGAGGGGAGGAAGCCTATAAGCGACCTGATACGCCCATATTGAACAGCTGGGTTAAGAGGTCTTCCCACCAGAGTAAGATGAAATTGATTCAGGACAGTTGAATTGTCAAAAGCAGGGATTTCCAATGGCCTGTTAAAGCGTTCAGAAGCACGGCAACAAACCAAATTGGACTGTGAGGACCTAGCTGACATGGTGATGATTTCAACGGGCCATAAAACGTTCAGAAGCTGGAGTAAATTTTGTTATTGGACAAAAACGAATTCATCTACTATATAATTCTAATTAGAAACTGAATACATGTGATTGTGGAATAGGTTAGACAACGTGATGTTCCTAATATCGACAAGAAGAAGTGAGTATATGATACATGATATCTCTCTCTCTCTCTCTTATTCGATCATAAGCAAACCAAATTTCAGATTAGCTTCTTCAATTTTATGTTGCACCTAATGAGATAGTGATCATTTAATCGTTGATTTATACAGTGTTAACTCTTTTAGTCAGTAGCTATGATTAAAATTAGACATTACAAGGAGTTCATATTTTGTTTTGGGTATTATTGAGTTTGAGCCATCCTTATTCTCTAAACTTGAAAAACGCTTGCTTTAGTTGGTTTAAGCTAATCATTCATCATTCCTTAGAGTCGAGATGAGTTTAAACCCTCTTCTAATGTGCTTGTATCATTTTAGCAGTTGTACATTTATGTCCATGTTTCTTCTGATGATCTTGTTTTTTCTCTTAGGTACTTTGTACCAGCTGATCTAACCGGTGGCCAATCTTTTTTTCTTGCAAAGTTGATGAATGTAGATAAAGATCCAAGCCACATATGAGAAGAACAATGTGGTTCTAAGATCATGAACTTGCTAATGTCTGTCTTTTATATCAAACCAAAAACATAGGAAGAGTAAGTGATAATTTAAGTTTTGGTTTGGTCTATATAGGTAGCAACATGTGAAAACTAATAGAGTTTGAATATATATTTGGATCAATTCTCTACAAAAGAAATACAAACTCAAATTCAAATACACTTTTTAATTCTTAAAAGCCTCCTTAACGTTCTACCATTGGAGTCGTACACTTCTAATTAATTTTTAAAAAGTTCTAAAATGGATTTTTAGCATTGGAGATGCTCTAAGGCGCAAAGTTTTAGTTTACTCTATGTTTGCCCAAACTCACCGACAATTATTATTAAATTAATATTGAAATTAACCACAAAAGTGGATAGGATCCGGATTGGTAAAAAAGTAGATATATTTTTGGATCTAAAGTTGTTGTGGATAAAAATTAAGCTTGAATTGCGAAATTTTAAGGTATGCCCAGATTTTTCTTTTTATCTAATCTAATTATACGAAAGCACAAAACACTATCCAGCTGCTCACATTTGTCCAACATAAACTGAACCACCACCGGGAGAAGGGTTTATACGATGACCGGGAAAATATACTGGTGTCCGGGGAAAACTTTGTCGCTAAAAAACTTAAAACGACAAATTATTATGTCAAAAAGACATCATTCTACTCATTAAAACGACAACGTACATGTGGAGCTTAACCCGATTTATTGAGTATAGCGATATTGTTTTGACAAAAGAATTATCATTTTAATTTTGTTAGACGACAATGTTTCTTTTAGATATCAGTTTATTGTCCATATCATCATTTGAGTCATCTCCGTTAACATATGAGTTCACGCCTTAAAAGTCAATGCACTTATAAGAGAAAACTTTGTAGCGGGTATGAAAATTCAAAAATTAATGAATGCAGATTGTTAACAGCATGGTCCATATGTGCAAGAACGAATTTCCCAACTAGCTATATGTGTAGGCACGAAAAATTCATTCTCTCAACCGTCACCCATTTAGAAAATATTTTCTTCGTTTTGTGTTTTTTTCTTCGTCTTCTTCCATCTACTTCTATTTCTTCTTATATGATTTCCACTAACCACTGTATGGATTTTGCAGCAATCATGAATCACATGTTTATTTATTTTTAGGAACAGTGGATGGGTAATAAGAACTCCTACCTCAAATCAGTTCCACCGTAAGAGCATCATTATTGGTTGGACCAATATGTGAGTCCTTAGATTAGAATAATAATAAA
>OVBE01013695.1:257-12532 GCA_900406425.1 Iberis pinnata | reverse complement strand
ACTTCTTCTCTTCTAATGTAATTCAAATTATCATATGTGGTTTAACATTGTGTATTTTTTTTTNCTTCTTCTCTTCTAATGTAATTCAAATTATCATATGTGATTTAACATTGTGTATTTGTTTTGATTTCTTATAGAGCTTGATTCTACAAGAACTGAAGAAGACTAGAAGAATATGTTTCCTAGAGAACAATGCTGGAGATGCTTTTTTGTTATGAGTTATTGATTGTTTTTTTCATTTTTTTTTTGTTATGGTTATGAATGTTGTAGTGGATCTGAAAATTGATTTTCGTTGCTGTTTTTTTTTTTAAATATCCGACCCGATCCGAAACCCGACAATTTTCGCGTTTTTAATTACAAATCCGAACCGAACCGAACCCGGTACTATCCGAACAATATCCGATCCAAAATTTGAAAATGTCTGAACGGGTTCTGTTAGCCTATATCCGAAAATACGAACAACCCGATCTGAATCCGAACGGATATCCGAACGCCCAGGCCTAGCTCGAAGTGACTGAAATGCACAAAAATTACAATCGAACACTTACACTACAAGAAAAAAAAGGTTTCTGACGGGCATATCCGTCAAAAACCCGTCAGAAAGGAGGCTTATTGACGGGTTTCCGACGGAAAAAACTGTCATTTCTAAATGGCCAGAAATCAGATTCCGTCACAAAACCCGTCAGAAATTTCTGACAGGTATATCCGTCGGGTATATTTCCGACGGGTTTTATGACGGGCATTTATTGACGGGTTTTTTGATGGTTTATGTTTGACGGGATTAATGACGGGTTTTCCCATCAATTATGACCCGTCACTAATACCGTCAATAATTAGCCGTCAATAATTTTTGACGGACTTACCCGTCAGAAGTTTATGACGGGTTTTATGACGGGTCGTTATTGACGGTATTTGTGACGGGTTATTATTAATTTTTTTTAAAAAATTTTTAATTTAATTTGAAATTTAAATTGAAAATAAAATAAAAATAAATTATAAATAAAATAAAAAATAAAATAAAAATCTAAAATATTAATAAAATCCAAAATGCATAATATTTTAAAAGATTTAAATTACAAAAAACCGTTTCACGAACCGAAATCGTCGCCGCCGCCGGCGCTATGTAATTAAATTTTGTTTTTACTTACCTCATCCAGTACTTTATACTGCGTATCCAACGGGATCGTGTCCTTGGGTGTCATCTGAGTATCCTCGCGGATATCCTGGAACCGCTTCTTTGCACCCTCGAGCAACTCCCAAGCAACTCCCGAGTAACCAGATCTTGAATCTGCCCGGTCTTCTTGTTTTTGTGCAGATCCTCTACAATGTCGAGCGATGACGGATCATGACCAGTCTTCCGTTTCTGTTCAACATTGAAAACAAGTAAATCGTTATAATTTAAAGTTATAATTAATTATAAAAAGTATTGAAACATACCATATCCTCCCCCCGAGTGAAACTACTCCTCGCGCCAGAGTTTGTCGTTGCGATCCCTTTCCCGTCATGCTGGCTCATTCGGTTGCTCCGGTTTTTGTTGGACAACCCTTCCGTCATTGGGTCACCCCAGTAGGTGATGTAGCCCTAAAGTAGTCCGTCGGGCATCTGCGAATGTTGCTTTCCTTCCTTCAACCAAGAGTACTTCCATGAGTATAGATGCGAGCTGAAGACGCGGCCCGCCTTACTCTTGAACTGCTTCTTCACTACCGACATCATGGTCGGCCTCCAATTGTATTCAAGCTACAAAATGAAAAAAATTTAAAGTTAGCAAAATTCAATCAAGAATTTGAATTAAAATGTTATAAACAATAGTGATTAGATTCTTACCGCGAAATAGTAAAACCAATGGGCTTGGTCTTCTGGAGGCATATCCTTGTACCTCGGGTACGGCTGACGTAGAAGGTTATGCATCATTCTCGTGATGCACTTCGTGATCCCGTTGTCTGAGGCGGGAAACCACATCGTGCCTTCCATACACGACGGGTCTAGAAAAGGTAACCGGTCCCGTCCCGGCTGAGCAATAACTGCTCGATCGACATCCGCTGTTGCGGCGGATCCACATCCTGAGGATGCTGATCGGGCTGAAAATTTTTGACGAGTTTCTGACGGGTCCCACCTGTCAGTAATTTTCCGTCATAAATTCCATCAGAAATTTCTGACGGGTATTATTCCGTCAGAAATTTCTGACGGACCTTATTCCTGTCATTTATTCCGTTACAAATTTCTGACGGATAAATTCCGTAGAAATTTCTGTCAGTAACTCCCTTGTTTTCTTGTAGTCTCGTAGTGTTAAACTATAACAAGACTGGGAATTTTACATTAATGAAAATATGTGTTTGTTTTATTAGCACAGCTTTGTACGTAATAATTAGAAATATAACCCAACACGAATCAATTTATTGTCTGTTAGAATAATAATTCTATATCATTGAATTACTATACCCTAACCAACAAATATTTATAAATTTCAGGTATAATTTTCATTTCCTAAATATATTCAGGATATATAGCCGTTATTATCGAAGTTTTGCATTAGAAATTGTACTTGAAATAAACTCTGTAATAGACTGCAGCGACAATAGCTGCATGATCACTCTGGTTCATCTTTCTCCTTTGTTTAGTATTCATGTTTCAATGATTTCTCCCATTCATTTTTAGTATCGGCTGTCATAAACATATATATACACTACTTTCACATCTGCAGTATTTTCCGAGCCCCTCATAGATACGTCGTACGTATGTCCACGTTTATTTCCAATAATTGTACGATTATACAAATTTGTGGATATGCATACATACACTTTTGAGTAGAGATCATGTACGTAAAATGGAGAAAGAAACATACGACAAGGGATACAGTTTTTCGTGCTCAACATGCAGAGTAGCAAATGAAACCATATGCCACGTGTTGTCTGTGCAATGGCGCGGATAATTCTAAGCATCATCACACATCTCGTTTTGTTTTCAGCGAGAGGGCTCTCGTCATTATCATTTTTTGTCAACTTCTAAAACCTTGTATATATATATATTTTTTCCGATCGTCATAGTGTGGTGATTAACTTCCATTTTTTCGATCTAGTCCACTAAAGGATCGAACTACATATGTGGTAGGTGACTTTTAGAGGAATTACACCATGGTAATCAACTCAAGTCACTTTCTAAACCTTCTATATAAGTGTGATCCGGCATATGTTCAGTGGGCGGTCTAAAAAAAAAATTAGTTTTTCCTAATTCAAAATTATATATGTAAATAATTGTCATTAACATTAATATAGAATAGTAGACAAAACACTCTTTTTCACTAAAATTTTACTTTCAATGTTTTTGAATAGATCTTTTTCAACAACAAAAAACTAGAAAGTTATATAGAAACATATCTCCAATCCAATTGCGTCAATATGTGTTCATAATTTTTATTGCTATAAAGCATCTCTTAACAGTTGGAGTAGCAATAGAAAAATCAAAACTAATTTCTAAAGCTTATAAACCAAATAAGCTCATTTCGTAAAAGGTCTACCACTCAGTAACAGATATGTGGCTTGAAAGAAAGTTGGTTTTTAAGGCGGGGAATCTACTTGGACTAACAAGAGTGGTAAAAATGAAGTAAGATAGTCCAAGTATGTATACTCTATCCACGACTTCAAATCCAATGCATAAACATGATAATTAATGATCAAATTAAGGTTCTAATAGATAGAGATGAACATCAAATCACAACATGCTTCGGAAAGGCAGAGATCATACAATTTTCATATTTCAAGCAAGGTTCAATCTTAGTTCAGAGTCGACTAGCAAGCAATAGACAGCTAACAACTTGGGCAGTGATATCAACTAATGGAGCAACATACTCACAAGGCAATTTCATCACTGATTTCCTATGCAAAATGATGCAAACTAAGATGAATCTAAAACCAAACTAAAATATGTACAAGATGAGGCTAAATGCAATTTTTTAAAAAATTTTCAAATTTTTTAATTTTTAGGGATTTTTGTAAACCATAACCATTCACATTGCAAATGCATGATGCGATCAAAAATCGAAACTAAGTTAGCTACGGTCCCTCCCCCAAACTTAAATCATACGGTCCCTTGTGTGATAAAGAATCCGAAGAAGAACAAAAAAAAACAACAACAAATGAAATGAGAATGTATTTACAAAGGTGAAGAAGCGGTACCTCACTAGTAGTTGAAAGTAGGATCATAGGGTTCCTCATCGGAAGAGAAACCAGGAGACTCGTTTTCTGACTTTGGAGGTGGTGGTGTTGGCATTCTCCATCGTTGCCTTCGTCGCCTTGGTGTATCCACCGAATTCCTTGGATGAAAAGCTGTTGATTGTCTTGAGCCTTCGCCTCCATTGTAAGAGTGTCGCCGAGATGCGTCATGTCCTTCGTCTATTGGCTCGTGCAAATCAACTCCGGGTTTGTGCGGAAACGGTTCTTGTTCAAAGCTCACGTTGGCGCCACATTCCTTACACATTTTCCCTTCATAATGATGGATGTCAGCTTCTTTATCTGTTTGACAAACTTCCTCGTTGTCCGGTCTTGGAACATTCTCCACCGGCTTAGCTTCTTTTGTCCCAAGATGTCCGGGTTGAAGAGGCATGGAAGAAGTGTCGGGGTAGTACCTAGTACATCCATATAGAGCGCTTTGATCTTGTGAGGTTCTTGTTTTTGGTGTGGATGTACGGGGACGGTTTACGGGCTGGAACGACACTTGAAGAGAAGGATTTTGTTGATGGTCCGATTGAAAATAGACGTTGTTACGCCGTGTGAAATATGCTCCGTGTTAGGGAGGTAGAATTTTGCTTTCCTCCCATTCATATCTTGGTATCTATAGGCATACTTAAGCACGGACCCTTTTCGCACTTTCCCGACTAGTATCAACATCTTGTTTAGATATTTGAGGTTCATTCGGCGCGGTGTGCACATGCGGGAGTGTAATGTTGGCGGATCTTATGATTGGGGTTACCCATCCTCCAATGCTTAGTTGAGACGTTTTGTCTTTTCGAGTCCAACCAACTTTGAAGGTGTATTAAATGTTGGAAAAACAACTACAATGGATTTGGCCTGCACTCCTCTAGGTTTGGGAATAGCTCCTCATTATCCAATTTCATTCGAATAATGGGTGCTAGTCCCAACTGTATAAATCCCAACTCTCCTTCCATAATAATTCCTCTTTCTCGTCTCGAAAATAATAAGTGAGAAAGGAGCTTCTCAATATATCTCATTGCGGGGTGGCGAAGATTTGGGGCCTTGGTCCTTCCCGCTAAGAATGTGCCTAAACTGATACATCTCCAGATTAGGTCGTTTTCCCCAAATGCATTCTCAAACATAGATGGTCCTCGAGATGAGAAACCATAAATTCCAGATAGCCTATCATAACCCAAATGGTGAACCGTTCCGTTCAAATCACAGAACTCAATCCGCCCACCTCCCGTTAGGTGCTTCCTCATGTCATTATATGTAAAGACCTTCAACGTGGCATGGAGCATACATGTGTGTTCTTGGTATCCCTCAAAGCATCCAATCCGCCCACCTCCCGTTAGTGAGATGATGAGAATTTGTCCAAATTAGCACACAATTATAGCCAACTACTTGTCAATTGCTTAATCCTAACATTCCAAAATCTCAATCAACCACAAGCAAACAAATTCCCCCAAACTTATCTCAATTCCCCTCAAGAACCCTAATTCCCAATTTGTGCAAAATCATGAAATTTAAGCTCAATCAAACAAGGAAGAGGCAGTGTGATTGATTCTCAACAAGTTTCTAAGCATTCAACAATATTCAATCCTAAAATCAAAGAAATTGCTATTTTTATTTTGGGTGAATAGTGGTGTGAAAAAATTTGAGGGTTGAGAGGCATACCTTAGCTTGAGTGAATGGAAATTAAGAAATAAGAGTGAAATGAGCAAGAGAAATCCGAATCTTAGCAACAAAAAAAAAGCGTCGAAATCGGTTGAAAACAAGTTGAAATCAAGATTTTAGGTTTTATGGAGGCTCAAAATTGCAAAAGGGAAAGGAATGAGGAAGAGGGAGTGAAGATTGAAGGTGTTTATAGAAAATTCAACCCATACCGGATTTTGCAAACCGGTACGCTAAATTGATATGAAGGTTTAACATCTGTACCGGTTTAATCAAACCGGTACGCCTTACCAATGCTTAGTGTCTGCCGTTTTAGTTGGTGTACCGGTTTGGCTTGAACAGTACGTTAAACCGATACTTAGCGTCTGCCAAAATTAATTTGGTCTTATCAGTTTGGCCTGACCGGTACATTAAACCGGTATAGTCCAAATTTTATTTTCAAAATTTTCAAGCCTGCATCAATCAATACCCAAACTTCCCCCAAAGGTTAGTATACCCAAAAATATGTCTAAAGAAGTGAAAAATATAAAATAAAAAGGATATGTACAAAAAGGATGACATGAGATTGCCTCTCAAGTGCGCTTGTTTAAAGTCACTAAGCTTGACTCGACGCTCTTTTAGGCTTGTGGTTCAGAAAGAGACACGAAATCTCTTTCTTTGACAACTTTGCTTGCCAAGTATCGCTTCATGATAGGATAAGAATTTAATCCTAAAACTAGTACTACAGAGAACAGTTCAAAGTAGCATAGTAATGGGTATCGAATCCTTAGAGACCATAATGCACGTTCAGTTTAATACACGAATATGGCTAAAGTGAGAATAATAGTTTGATTATCGAATTCAAAACGGTAATTAAAAACGGTTTAAAAATTATAATATTAAAACGTTAGGCATTAGGGAAATCCTTAGGTAATCAGGTTTAAAGTCAAGTTAACATGCAGGATTTTATATTGAAAATAGTTCTCAACCTGAAAAACGAATTTGGAATAATCTCCTCCCGGAGTATTAGACCCTATGATCGAATTGTCAGAGACAAACTCCCGACGTCATTAAAACAATCCGATCATGCATTAAAACTCATATTCAATTGTTCATAAGCATTAAAACAATACTCCCGCAAGTTATAACACTTATTCATCTAAATTAGGTCAGGTTTCTAAATCAAATCTCTTTATATTTATCAACCTATAATCATGAACTAGGTGATCAAACTAATTCATTCATTAAGAACGAATTTAGACTAAGAACCTATCAATTTCAATCCTACAATGTTAAACCTAACATTCAAACCTCGTTTCCCTAGGAAACCCTAAAACCTAACTAATAAACTACTCAGACATTGATATGCAATAACAAATCAAAATCAAAGAAGAACACATAATTGTAATTAAAATAAAATAGATATATAAAAATTGGGTTCAGAATTTCTTCCCCAAATACAGGTTCAGGAATTCAATCTCCCAATAAAAGCTCTCAAAGTTTGCAAAAGTAAAAAGTAATCTAAAATAACCTAAGCCAACAGGCTTTTATTGCTTAGAATAATAAAATAGAAATAGGAAAAAGTGGGATAAGTTGAGGACTTTTCTGTAAAAATGGAAATATTCTTCAAATCTCGCAGGCTTGTTAGACCGATCGGTCCAGGCTCAGACCGATCGGTCCATCTTCTCCAGACCACTGTGGACCGATCGGTCCAAATTTTCTGTTTCTTCGGATGTTCAGATCGATCGGTCTAAAGTTTCTATTTCTTCGGATGTTCAGACCGATCGGTCTGAAGTCTTCTTGACTTCAATTCTTCAGATTCATCAATCCGAGATCAGATTGGTTCTTCAATTCTTCATTTAGTCAGATTCCATCCAATTATATAGCAATTTAGCACTTTTAATCCAAATCGACCCGAACAACTGAAAGTCTAAGAAAGTTCAATTTTACAAAGAAAGAGCTCAGATAATACAAGTTTAGCAGGCATAAACAAGTTTATCAGCCATAAATGCCCACTAAAATGCATTAAATCTAAGTAATATCAACTCCCCCAGACTTAGATCTTTGCTTGTCCTCAAGTAAAGCAAGATTTAATCCAGAGAAGAGGTTTGAAAAGGACCACACAAAAACTCACATAACCTCAACAACCATAAGCACATATTCAAATCCCAAAGGACACCAATCTTAAACAACCATCTAGATAGGACTGATTACCACCACTGAACTAAGAAACCATTCCCTACTCTAAATCCCAAATCAATGAAGTATTAAATCAAATCAACCAGCTCTTTAAATCCATTTAAGTTCAAACACATGCATTCTCATCTATGGTCTATCAATCAGTTTACTCAAATACCTCTTCTATCGAAATGCCCATACCAAACAAAACATCAACCGACTTCCGGTCTTGATCTTTTTTATCCCTTTCTCACTTCTTTTTTTTCTAAGATTCGCACTTTTCTGCGTTCTTCTTTTCTTTTTTTTTTTCTTTTTTCTTTCTTTTTCTTTTCATGTTCGCACTTTTCTGCGTTTTCATGATTCTAATTGTTTTTCCAACAGCCCCGGCAATGACTACGGACTGCAAGGTCACGCTTTCAACAATTTTTCTAAACCGGTTTTATCATTTTTTCTGAAGGGAGAGAGAGAAAGGACCCGAACCGTACTAGAAGAACTTGTCGGTTTTACAGAACACTGAAGAGCAAGGTACCTAATTCTCAAAGTAAATCAACACCATAGACAAGAACTTCAAAGACCAGAACTTTCAGAAATATTAATCAGCAATGGGGTTCCAATCCTAATTTAAACAATTAATCTAAGTTAGTAATCCAGAAAAATCGAAAACCGTACCCACATTTGGTTAAATATCATCATTGGTTCTGATCACGGTTCCTTAGACTCAAGACACAGTGAATTCAAAAACGAAAATTTGAAAAATTTTGTCATTTTTGACAAACATCCAAGATAAACATTAGATCCACGTTAGTACATAGTCCCTCCCCCAGACTTACTTCACACCGTCCCGGTGTGAAAATAAATCAGAGAGAAGAAGAAAATAAGAAAATAAGAAAAATACATAAGTCTAAAATGCAATGAAAATAACATGAGTTCAAGATACAAGCCTAGACTCATCAGAAATAAACCGTGGGTGGGTCGAATGGTGGAGAGTCATCTGGTGGTGGAATGTCGTCTGAGAGAGAATCATCATCAGAACGGGGTCTAGCTGTACTCACCGGTGCTGCTGCAAAAGCTGGCTCCAAGTCTTCATTGTTGTCTTGACGCTCACGAGATGGGGATCGGAAACAGGAAGGACGAAGTCTCGAAATGGTTTTCTTGAGACGCCGCATCAAACTGTTGTTCCTCTTCAGCATTGCATTGTTTTGCTCTTGGGCTATCATGAGCCACTCTATCTTCTCGTCGGAAGTCATAGCAGCTTGGTGCGGAGGTAAATCGAACTCACTATCATCAACCTGCTCATCAGGATTAGAAACAGGTACCTGCGCATGAGAAAAAGCTGGACGGCTACGACTCGGTCCACCATATATCAAAGGAACATTGGCGGTACTAGTCTTAGTCTGGACCAAGTGCTGTGGACCGGGTAAGAAACACACATTGTCGAGCGAGACAAGTCTTGTGGTCTCTGAGTTCGGGAGAAGGGATTGGAGCTTAGTACCTGAGAGATTCTGGAATTTGTAGACATTCCCTTTTCTGAACATACTAGAGGTCCTCAAATAAGCCATGTCCATGAATAACAACTCCTTATTGCACTCGAAAAGATGGAACGGAATGCAAATGTGTACCAAAATGGGAGTAATGAGACTTCCAATCACCTCAATACGCGTAGAATTAGATAAAGCTAACGTCTTGCGCTTAACCAAAGTCTTGGAAAAGAGAAAACCCAAGTTGGTGTGCAATTTCTTTTTCGGATTCCCCATATAGATAGACTCGATCAAGTGGCTTAAACCAAAATGTATAAGCCCAAGCTCGGCCTCTCACAAAGAACCTGCATCTTTTTTTTTATAGAAAAGGAGACTGAGAATCTGCGCAAAGATGCAGATGGCAGGGTTGTGGATTGTAACTTGCTTGGCCGCTCTAGACTTGAAGTTTCCTCCCCGACCAATAAAATCCCATAAAGCTTGGTGCTCATTGAACTCGGTCATGAAGCGCTTGTACCCAATAGTGATAAAACCCATGATCTCGCATTAAGTCTGCATTGTCAGCTCGTAATATCTCCCAAGGACAATGAAACATATATATGTCTCATCAACTCTGGGTGCCTTGGGGTTGATGTGGCGAAGGCGGACTGATGCGAGGAATTGTCTGGCAAGATCTGGATAGAGCGGGTAGGCGGTGAATGGGAAATGTTCAAAACCAACCTGCTCCAGCATATGAGTAACATCCTCTAAGAGGTCCACACTAGCTAGTGTGTCCTTTTCCACAAACCAAGAAGGTCTGAAATCAGACTGCAA
Source organism: Iberis pinnata (assembly GCA_900406425.1). Classification (NCBI taxonomy): domain Eukaryota; kingdom Viridiplantae; phylum Streptophyta; class Magnoliopsida; order Brassicales; family Brassicaceae; genus Iberis; species Iberis pinnata. Next base: position 2,226 of record OVBE01013695.1, on the reverse strand, counting down.
AAAGCAGTTATAGAAATGCAAATCGAAATTATCCCATACCGGTCCCAAGACGCGGTTAGTCCATCTTCGATCATTGGATAATGTCCCGGAAGTGATATCAAGGTTGACATTGAAACGCTTCTTAGCTGGTCGGGGCTAAGGAGCGGCACACAAGTTAGGATCAATGGGAGTATCCTGAGCAATCCCCTTTCCCTTATCCGCTTTAGAGGTCGGTTTAGTGCGCTTCCTAGATGGTTCGCCGGTAGATGGAGGTGGAGGGTTGGTTTGTTTGGTTTGGCAATTCCGCTTAGGAAGGCCGGTAGCAGTGTTTTGGTTCTCGGACATCTGCAAAAGAAACAAGACTCCAAAGAGAAATGAGTATGCATTCAATTCACCAACACAAACATCTTATGGTTCACAACAAGTGAGCAATACTAAGGAGATATTAGCAAGAGAGACTTGTGAACCAACATGTAACAATACCAAATCAAACCATCAATCAAATGAAACAATCCATCAAGAAACATCTAACCAATATGTTGCAAGAAGGTGATTATCAAAACAATGAGACTAAGTAGAGAATAGACATGAGATGATCAAGCAATACTAACTAAGAAATTAGCAAGAATCATGGTCACTAAGCATCTACTAGTCCTAAAATTAATTAACCTCATACAATTAAGAACAAGTTTTGACAACATTCATCAAATTCTCCAAGTTCTCAAGGTGGAAATCAAAAATTTGAAATCTCAATCAAACACCATCATTCATCCATCAAAACTACTTAGGATAAGCATATAAAGCAAAGTTCCATCCTAAAACACCCAATTTTCGCACCTAACCACAAACCCTAAGGTAATTTCAAATTCATCTCAAAAGGGAGTTTAGAAACACTAACTTTGAAGAAATCGATGGAATGGAGGGGTAATGTGCAAGAAAATCGAATGAAACAAGCCAAAATCAAGCAAAATCAATGGAGGTGGAGGGAGAAGAGCTTGGGAGAATCAATGGAGGTTTTGGGGAAAAATAAGAGTAAAGGGGAGAAAGGGGAAGATGGGTTTCGAAATTAGGGTAGGAAGTGGGGAAAAATCGGTTTAAATCAAGTGGGTTCGGTTAAAACTGGTTAAAATCCAATTTAATTCGAATTTTTTTGTTTACCTAGGCTTGGACCGATCGGTCCAAATGTGGACCAATCGGTCTGAATTAACGTATTTTCCAGGGACTTTGGACCGATCGGTCCAAAGTTAGATCGATCGGTCTGAAGTCTCCGGATTTCTCTGTTTGGCTGGACCAATCGGTCTGATCGTCTGACCCCAAAAAACTCCCATTTCCTCGTGTAAGTGATGGCTAAAGCACTCAGGAACTCAAAACTAAGGTTAATAGGTTAGTACTAATAATAGGACTGACTCAAACTAATAAGAAATAAATAAAGACTCTAAAAACAGTGGGTTGCCTCCCACTCAGCGCTTGTTTAACGTCAATAGCTTGACGGTACTTACCTCTAATTCGAGGTAGGATCAGCAAGAGGTATGTCAGTTACCTCGGAAAGCTCTGAAGTAGCTAGATAAGGCTTCAACCTTTGACTGTTCACAACATACTCACCACCTTGGCGATTAAATAGAACAACAGTACCGTAGGATCTCACTTCCTTGACCGTAAACGGTCTAGACCATCTAGATTTCAACTTACCAGGGAACAGCTTTAGGCGAGAGTTGTAGAGCAACACCTGATCACCTGGTTGAAAATCACGTGGAATGATCTTCTTGTCATGAGCAGCTTTGGTCCGTTCTTTGTAAATTCTTGAGTTTTCATAGGCTATGTGTCGAACTTCTTCCAACTCATGTAATTGATTAGACGTCTTTCTGTTGCGGTCTTCATGTCAAAGTTCAACAACTTGACAGCCCAAGCAGCCTTATGCTCCAGTTCTACAGGTAGATGACGAATTTTTCCATAAATGAGATTTAAAGGAGTACTACCTAAGGGAGTTTTG
>OVBE01013693.1:0-12535 GCA_900406425.1 Iberis pinnata | reverse complement strand
ATATCCGGTTTCCATTACCGGAAATAATTCTACATAAAACCGAAAAATGACGTAGAGCACACGGGTCTCTACAACCCCCCTCCTCTTAGTTGTCCACCAATACCTAGCAATCACATTAGTTAGCTTTTGGATAAGACACTTAGGTAAGCATGACATAATATATGTAGGCAATGCTTGTGCGACAGATTTTTATCATAATTTCCTTTCCTCTCTTTGACAAAAATTTTGCAGACCAGCCATTTATCCGATTGTTAAGACGATCCCGGACATAAGAAAATACTTTAGCCTTGGAACCTTGTAATTGATCAGGGATTCCTAGATACTTTCCACCTCCCCCATCATTATAAATTCCCAACTGTTCCATTAAAAGGTACTTCTCTTGCGGGGCCACCTTTTTACCAAAAAATACCGTCGATTTGGCAAAGTTGATACGTTATCCTGAAGCTTGTCCATACTGATGCATAATATTTTCAATGACATCACACTCTGGAAGATGTGCCTTACAAAAGAAAATGCTATCGTCTGCGAATAACATATGAGAAAGTGAAGGGCAAGTCCGAGCTAATTTAATACCAGTAATATGCCCAGATCGTTCCGCCCTATTTAAATTAGCAATCATGACCTCTGTGCACATAATAAACAAAAATGGCGAAAGCGGATCACCCTGGTGCAACCCTCGCGAAGGCCTAATCTCCCCTTTTGGAACACCATTTATAAGAATTCGGTAGGAAACCGTCATTACACATTGCATAATCCAATGAATCCATTTGTCCGCAAACCCTAATCTAGTCATTACAACGTTTAAAAAGTGCCACTCAACCCGGTCGTAGGCCTTACTCATATATGTATTTATTGCCATAAAAGACTTCTTACAAGATTCAGAAGTATGTAAGGCATGAAAGGCCTCCTACACCATGAAGATATTATCAGAGATTACCCTCCCTCCAACAAAGGCATATTGGGTTTCAGAGATAGCTAAGGGTAGACACTTGCGTAATCGATGAGTTAAGACCTTCAATATGATTTTGTAAACCACATTACATAGGCTTATCAGACATAAGTCTTTCATCTCTCTAGGTTATCCAACTTAGGTATCAGACTGATATTGGTCTCATTCAACTTAGAATCTAAGAGCCCAATAGTCATAAGCGTCTGAACCAAGTGGACCACATCCAGTTCAACAATATGCCAATACTGATGATAAAAAAGTGTAGTCATACCATCCGGCCCAGGTGATTTCTCAGGGACCATAGCAAAGAGGTCCCCTCTGATTTCCTCAGCACTAGCAACTTGGAGTAGTTGTGCATTAATCTCATCCGTTATCCTGGGTTGAAGATCTTGAAAAACTTCATCCATGTGACCCGTTGTGGAACTCGAGAATAAGTCCTGAAAATAATTCACCGCTTCACCTTCAATCTCCTCTTCGTTTTCCGTCCAAGAACCATCCCCTTTTATCAGGCCAGAAATACGATTGTGTGCTCTACGTTGTTTTGTAGAAGCGTGAAAAAATTGTGTGTTCCTATCGCCCTATTGTAACCATGTTACACGACTTTTTTGCTTCAAAAAAATCTCCTCATTCATGATTTCCGTCTGAAGTCGTTGTGTGAGGTCTGCAATCTCCTCTGTCGAAAGACCATCTTGAGATTGCGCCGCATCGATTTGTGCCTTTAGAATTTCCATATCTCGAGAGGAATTTAACTTGTCCTCTCTCCTTCATCGCGAAATTCGACCCGACAGTTCCGAATCATATCCCCAATGGAAGAGCCAAGAGTGCTACCACCACGTTGCCAACCATATCCAAACTATAGACTCGAAATTCTCCTTTGACAACCATCTCTTGTCGAACCGAAATAAGCAGGAACCACGAGGCCTACGATTATCCAAATGAATCATGAAGAGCCGGTAATCCGAGCCTAAAAATCGTAAATACTCAACATGAGATTGTGAGAAAATATCATGCCATTCTTCATTGCCCATGGCCCGATCCAGCCGGCAGCGGACGGTAGTCCTACCTCTTCGTCCCACCCAAGAGAGACAATTACCCATAAATGGGAAATCAATCATGCTAAAACAATCACGCATTAGTCTGAAATCAAGGAAAGATGCATCTGAGCGAATCCGCCCCCCTTTTTCTGAATTATCAACAATTTCATTAAAATCTTTGATCATCACCGAAGAGGCAAACCAAGAATTCTTTTTAAACGCTACTAAACTAAATCGCGTTTTGGAAAAATAGGATCACCATAAACGAAAGAGATAAAAGTTTTATTACCATCAATTGTAACCATAACATCGATTACATTTATTGAACTAGAAAAAACTTGAACATTAAAAGAAGACAAGGCAAACAAGGCTAAACCGCCACTAAGACGCGAAGGGTCCACAGTAAATAGAAAATCATAACCTAAATGAGCTTGCAAATTTTGAAGAAAAAGATAATTTTGTTTTGTTTCCATGAGAAATAACATTCCCGGGAAAACCGTACGCCGGAATTCTCGAAGACGCCTAACTGCCATGAAGCTCCCGGCTCCTTCGCATTTCCAACTTAAGATCATCTATCCATTTACTGGTGGTTCTCCATCAACCATATTGCTTAAAATGTTTCCAGATTCTTCCTCCAGCTTGGAGACCATCTCTGGAACAGATGAAAAAAAGGGTCCTGAACTCATATCACCAAGAAGATGGGTTACCTTCTTAACACTCTTCGAAATTCGAAAATCTGGGGCAGCAATCTTCCTCTTTGGTAACAGTAATTTCTCCACCCGCGTTTGCTTTCCGGAATGAAGCTCCGGTGAGAAAGTAATATCCATCATCTCTTTTAAAGGAGAGTTAAATCTTCAAAAAGTGGGAATCCTCCTTACATGCGTGCAAAATGGCTGGATCATCTGCCAAAAAATTATCATTAACATCATTTAGGCCCACCTCCCCATTTGACAGCCCACCTTCACCCTCCTTAAGATTCGAAAAACCCACTAATGGACTGTCTTCAGCACCAAAAACAGGCCCATTAACCTCACCCTTGTTAGAGTTCGATAAAGCCACTAATGGGCTTTCGCCAACACCCAAAACATGCCCATAACCTTTCCCATTTGCAGAACCATGCCCGAAGGTTTGAAGGACCCATTCCTTGGTAGATTGGGCCTTAGTCTCAATCCCTCCTGGTGTTATTTAGAGCTCATTCGCCTGAAGCCCATCTTCAAAACCAAGAGGGTTTTGCTCCATCGCACCAAGAGTTGCAGGCGGTGATGCTACCAGATTTGAAATAGTAGCAGATAGGCGGTCCTCACCATCAACGAACAATCGCCGGCGAGTTTGCCTATGCCCAGTCTGCTGCGGCAAGATCCGGACACGAGATAACCACAAAGATGAAGGTTGAGCTTCCCGATGACGATGAGGTGCCACTTTGGAAGCCACTGAAGGAGCCGGATGATGTCGTATGCGGCGGCGATCATCCCTACAACAACTATCCCGATCATTATCACGCCGAGCATCTGACGCCACTCGTCCTCGTCGTGTCATAGTTGGACAAAACTCCGTCTCATACGTAAGTCGGAAGCAAACATTACAATAACCTCGCAAGTTCTCATACCGGAGTCTGACCACAATTGAGTCGCTAGAGGCAAAATTTAACTCTCGTGCAAAAATCAAAGGCGCTGAGAACTCAAGAGTAACCCGCATTCGAGAACCATCCACATCAATCCGTTCAACTTCACCTAAGTCATTCCCAAGAGCCTGGAAAGTTTGCTCCATGCGATAGTGGTCCGGAAGATCATGCACCAGGATCCCGAATTGGATCGTTGACGGGTAATCCCGACGAATGGTTGGAACCCAACGCTCCAAAGCAATCATCCACCGATCAAAATGGAATGGCCTCAACTCCAAAACCTTGTTCAAATCCTCCTTAGATTCGAACCGGAACCGGAACCGACCATCACCGACCTCCATACCATGGACATGGCTTGTGCAGTCCCAGAGAGTGGAAAGAAAGCTAATCAAAGGTCATATTCGAGCAGACTGGACCGCTGGATTAAGTCCCCTGTCCACCAAAGTTAAATTAAAATGGTTCATCACAGCAGAGTTATCAAACTCCGGTATGGCCAACGACCTGTTAAAGCGCTCAAAGGCAATGCATCTCACCACATTTGATTGCAAAGACCGAGAAGCCATTACAAAGGCTGGTAAAAACTCAGAAATTTCTGTTGTGGAACAAAATAGAGTGAGAAACGTGAGAAGTCAAAAAGAAACCACCACAAATTTAAATACATCAGAAAGGGAGAGAATTTCGCTGTAATCCCATCAAGAATTCCATAATCCAAGCATAAAAACCCAGCCTGCAGAATCCCGTTGATTGTGCTGTAGCAATGTCAATGAGAGATCAAAAAAGGAAAATACAATCTGATCAAAGAGCCTACAAATCCAATTGAGCAAGAAACAGAAAGATTGCCATAAATTTTCCGAATCAAGCACCAATCTTGAGAGATCAATCAGCAATCTGGAGAGATCCATCGGCAAAACAATCAAATCGAGATCGGACATGCAAAATCACCGGCCGTTACAAGCTCACCCATCGAGATTTTTTTTTTGCATCAATTACTATAAATATAACAAATATTAGTATCAAGTAAAATATATGCAAAATATAACATTATTTCTATAATAACATCAATTTTGAAAAATGATATAATATTTGTGTCAATTCACTTTTAATTATATAAAATATTTTCATTATCACTTATTAAGTCATATATTTAAATGAAGCAAATTTTAAGTACATCACTTATAAGTAATGCAAATATTACAAATAAATGATACAAAACATCATTTTTGTTGTACTGATTAATTATTAAAGAATGCAATTTAAAGTTCTGTTATAATATTTTTGTAACTAAAAGCTCAACAAAGATAATATTCGAATGTTGATAAGCTAGTTTTTAATCGAGTAGAATAGGAGTATGTAAAATCATGTATATTTTTTTTAATAAAAAAATCATGTATAATATTCATTTATAGTTATCATTGATTGTATATTTGTATACAATGCCTATTGACAAAATAGTGAAAATGAGACGAAGAAAGAACAAGTCAGTAACAAAAAAATAAAAAGAAGAAGAATAATTAGCAAAACTAATTTTGACCTTATTAACAGTAATAAAAAAAAGTATTGGTCTGGACTATAATTCACTTAAGCCCAACTTGTTAAGNATTTTTAAAAAAAAAAAAAAAAAAAAAAAAAAAAAAAAAAAAAAAAAAAAAAAAAAAAGACGTATCTAAAGAGCAAGAGTGTGTATTTTGTCCCACATCGTTTGCAAGAGTTGTGAAGCTTAGTAAACTTAGGCTATAAAATGAGTCTCGCGTGCATCGTAGAAAAGCATCTTTGCGCTTGGGGCAATGACGCAGCTAATGAGGTACTAACCGAGGCGCGTCTATTGCTGGTTGAAAACTATTTCCAAACCCCCTCTTAGGCCTAAGCTTGTCTTGGGCCTTCGAGAATTTCTGGAAGGGCTCCGTTCGCGGTAAAGCCCTATAATATCCTAGTCTAAAATTATTTGTCTCGAAGAGGATTTTGCTTCAAGGCAGGAGCCTTTTTTCAATGAGTTGTCAAAAAGCTTAATTTTGAATTAATCTCTGTTACATTACTTGCACCATAGTATACTTTTTTTTGGCTAGATGATATCACACCAACGATGTGTTTCTAACCAAAAGTATGACCTCAAGAGTATTGGTGGGCAAAATATTCGAAATCCAAATCCGAACCTGCAAATTTGGAAATTTGGATATCCGAATCTGAATGAATACTACACGAAAAAATTCGAAGGAGTACTTGAACTTATGACTATTTCACAAAATATTTAGTTATGTATAAGTTTGTTATTATTATATAGTTAGGATAATTACCAAACGTATTATCCATTTATATAATGTAATACTCCATTTATATAATATAATACTTTATGTATTTTTTATCCATCGAACTCTATATGTAGATATATATATATATTTATTTGATACTATAAATATGTAAGTTATCCTGTGAAATGAAATCATCCTTAACTTCTCTTTCTCGCATTATCACACGAAAGAAAACGAGAAAGTATTTTCACTCTCTCACAATAGACACAAGCAACAAACACTTGTAATATAATAAAATATTATTATTCAACACGTTTTCAGCACGAGCGTTTCTACACTCGACCAAAAATCTAAAATTCGGTTCCGATAAAAGTTTAAGGTAAAATTTAATCTGTCAAATTTAATTAAATTTAAATTTATGAATTTTATTTTCATAGTGAAAGGATTTTGCCTTATTCTCGGGATGAGTCCCTTTGATCGTTATAGGGGTTATGCCTCTCGATCTAAAATAAACCGGGCGATGATATGTTGAAAGACGATGCCTTCTAAATCATAAAAATAAATGATATATCTTCGGACGATTGAAAGGCTATACCTCTTGATCATATGGATGACAATGCCTCCTACACAAACATGTGGTGGTACATACCCCAAATGATATTTTTATGTCTCTAAATTATGCTTTTAAATTTTATCTTTAAATTATGCATTTAACTTATGCCTTTTATTTATGCCTTTAAATTACGCATTTAATTTCTGCTTTTAAATTAAGCATTTAATATTCTATACGTTTTTTCATTAAAAGAAACATATATAACTATACATTAATTTACGTTTTGAAAATTATTTTATACTTATCATGTCAAATTTAACAAAGCTCGATATCGCGGCTCTGGATGTTGCCAGAAATAATTATATGACCTGGGCATTAGATACAAAAATGTATCTAAAATCCAACGGGCTATTAAAAACTATCGATTTGTCATCGACCGATGAAGATAAGGCTAAGGCCATGATATTTTTACGTCACCACCTCCATGATGGTTTTAAAGATGAATACATTACAAAAGAAAATCCTGCAAATCTTTGGATCTCTTTAAAAGATAGGTTTGATCACCAAAAGTATGTGATCTTACCAAAAGCCAAACATGAATGGCTAAATCTGCAGTTTCAGGACTATCGATGTGTAAATGACTATAATTCCGCTTTGTTCGGAATCACATCGAAAAGGGTGTTATGTGGTGAGAATGTTTTCGATTATGATTTAATCGAGAAAACATTCCGGACATTTCATCCTAATAATGTTCTTCTCCAGGAACAATATCGAGCAAATAAATTAACTTGATATTCTGACCTGATGCAAGTTTTGCAAGTTGCTGAGCAAAACAATCAACTTGTAATGTTAAATCATCAAACTCGTCCAACTGGATCGGCTCCACTTTCAGAAGTGAATGTTGCTTTATCCAGTAATAATAATAATTATTATTATTGACGAGAATGTGGACGCGGCAGAGGTCGTGGTCGCGATCATGGAAAAGATCGTGGACGAGGAAAAGGAAGTAGTTTCCATCCAAATAATTCCAACGCAGAAAGAACCAACAAAAATATTCAGATTAATGATGTTGGTTGCGTTGTGAAAAAGCGAGGTGAAAACGTTTGTTACAGATGCGACATAAAAGGACATTGGTCCCAAACTTTTCGTACATCAAAACATTTAGTTGCTCTGTACCAAGCATCACAAAAGCTAAAATAAGGGATGTTGAAAAAAATCTCACATCTGATGAGGCTGAGCCTTCATTTCATGGCCTGAATGACGATACCCATCTGGATATCTCCGATTTTCTTGTTGATACCGAGGTCTAACAGAAAGTCGAGCGATCAAAAATTGATATAAAAGAGCTTTTTATTTTGTAGTTTGTATAATATGCATATTTTGTATTTTACTTAAAGCTTAAGCTAGTTTTCTCCTTGTAATATAAATAAAGTTTTATAAAACATCATCTTTTGCTTAATTAATGCATATTTTATACTTTAATGTCAGACACTGTCAAAGAATGAGACAAATGATGGAGATACATGTCTGGTAGATAGTGCAACAACGCACATTATACTCAAAGATAAAAAGTATTTCTCCAGTCTCAATATAAAAGATTCCGGTGGAAGCGTGAATACCTTATTTGCTAGTGCAAAAATAATCATAGGCTCTGGAAGAGCTAATTTTTCATTGCCAATGGGAACAAAATTTGCAATAACAAATGCGTTATATTCCCCTAAGTCTCATAGAAACTTATTGAGTTTCAGAGATATCTGCTTAAATGGATATCACACAGAGTCTATGAATAAAAATGACATTGAATACCTTTGCATTACTTCAGAAAACAAAGAAAGATTGGAACATTTACAAATTTTATCTTCTGGATTATATTGCACAAAAATATATACAACTGAATCCTATGTTACAGTAAACTCAAAGTTTACGAGTACATTTAAGGTATGGCATGAATGATTTGGCCATCCAGTTTCAATTATGATGAGAAGAATTGTGCGAAATTCCAATGGTCACCCATTGAGAAACCATAAGATTTATCAATCAAATGAGTTTTCATGTATTGCATGTTATCAAAGAAAACTCATTCATCGGCCTTCACAAGCCAAAGTTGGGAATTGATCTCCATTATTCTTAGAAAGAATACATGGTAATATATGTGGACCTATTCATCCACAGTGCGGGCCATTTAGATACTTTATGGTATTAATTGACGCATCTAGTAGATGGTCACATGTGTGTCTGCTGACAACACGAAATATGGCTTTCGCAAAATTCATTACCCAAATAATTAGGTTGAAAGCAAAAATAATCAGATTATACTATAAAGAAAGTTAGGCTTGATAACGCTGGTGAATGCACTTCACAAGCTTTTAATGACTATTGCATGTCAATGGAAACCGATGTTGAACATTCGGTTCCCCATGTCCATACACAAAATGGCATGGCCGAGTCATTAATTAAACAGTTGCAACTTATTGCAAGGCCATTAATCTTGAGAAAAAAACTCCCAATTTCTATATGAAGACATGCTATATTGCATGCAGCAGCTTTGGTCCAAATACGACCAAGTGCATATCATCAATATTCCCCATTTCAATTAACATCTGGGAAAAGGCCAGATGTATCCCATCTCCGAGTATTTTGTGCGGTTTATGTACCGATACCCTACCACAAAGAACAAAAATGGGGCCACAACGGAGATTGGGAATATATATTGGGTATACGTCACCGAGTATCATTAGATACCTCGAACCGCAAACTGGTGATATGTTTACGGCACGTTTTCCCGATTTTCATTTTAATGAAGATGAATTTCCAGTGTTAGGGGGACGAATTAAACAAGATCTAAAAGAAATTACATGGTTTACACCATATTTAGCATATCTTGATCCCCCTACTAAACAACGCGAAATGGAAGTACAAAAAATTGTACATCTTCAAAATTTGGCAAATGAATTACCAGATGCGTTCACATATATAAATAGAGTGACGAAATCATATATACCCGCTACTAATGTCCCATCAAGAGTTATGCTCCGGAGGGACAAACTGATGGGAGCAAAGCGAATGAACCTAAAGTTCAGTTAAAGAGGGGGAGGTCGATGGGCTCTAAAGATAAAAACCACATAAATAAAAAGAAAATGGAAGAACAAAAAGAAATGGTTCGAGAAGAACCAAATAATGAAAAATGTCTAAAAGACATAAATGAAAAGGTTCAAGAAGAACCGTATAAAGAGATTCGTCAAGAAGACGAACCTAATATAGAAAAGTATGAGATTTCCATTAACTATGTCCCTACTGGAAAATTATGGACTAGACAAAAGATAGAAGATATTAATGGAACATTCTCCTTTTTTATTTCCAAAGACATGGATCATGAAAATGATGATCCAGACCCTACATCCTTATAAGAATGCCAAGAAAGGCCTAATTGGGAGAAATGGCAAATAGCCACGAGAATGAACCTTAATAAACGAGATGTATTTGGACCTATTGTCATTACACATGAAGGTGTAATTCCAGTCGGATGTATATGGGTCTTCGTGCGAAAAAGAAATGAGAAAAATGAGGTCACAAGATATAAAGCACGACTTGTGGCTCAAGGGTTTTCTCCAAAACCGGGAATAGATTATGAAGAAACATATTCCCCGGTAATGGATGCAATCACATTCATGTACTTAATGAGCCTTGCGGCTTCTATAAATTTAGAAATGTACCTGATGGATGTAGTGACTACATACCTATATGGATCGCTTGATAGTGATATATATATGAAAATCCCTGAAGAATTTAAGATCCCAAAAGGATCAAATATCACTAAAGGATTAAAGAAATATGTTCAGTCAAATTACAACGATCACTTTACGGATTAAAACAATCCGGACGTATGTGGTATAATCGCTAAGATGAATATCTTTTGAAAAAGGAATATGTCAACAATGCGCTATACCCTTGCGTATTTATTCAGAAATCCTCAAATGGATTTGTGATCATAGCGGTATATGTTGATGACTTGAACATAATTGAAACTCAAAAGGAAATTAATGATGCAAGAACTCACATGAAAAAAAATTTTGAAATAAAAAATCTTGGAAAGACAAATTTTTGTCTAGGTTTCCAAATAGAGCACCTCCAAGAAGGAATCTTTGTACATCAATCAAATTACACAGAAAGAGTGTTAAAACGTTTTAGTATGGATAAAGCGAATCCTTTGAGTATTCCAATGGTTAATATATCCCTTGACATTAACAAAGATCCATTTAGACCTCGCGAAGATGACGAGGAACTTTTAGGTCCTGAAGTACCATACATGAGCGCTATTAGTGGGCTTATGTATCTTGCAAATTGCACTAGACCAGATATATCATTTGCTACTAATCTGCTTGCAAGATACAGTTCATCACCTACGCACAGACATTGTAACGAGATAAAGCACATATTCTGTTATCTTCAAGGTACAATTGATTTAGGACTAATTTATTGTAGAAAATATGCGTTTGGTCTAGTCGGTTTTGTAGATGCATATTATTTATCCGACCCACATAACGCTCGATCACAAACCAGATATGTTTTTACATTCGGTGGGACTGCAATCTCGTGGCGTTCACAAAAACAGACTCTAGTCGCCACTTCTTCAAATTATGCAGAACAATTGCTTTTCATGAAGCATGTAGAGAATGCGTTTGGCTCAGATCATTGACTCAACATATACAAGAAGCAAGCGGTATAGCAGTCAATAAAGAATCAACAACATTGTTTGAAGACAATGCTGCTTGTGTCGCCCAACTCAAAGAAGGATATATCAAGAGTGACATGACGAAACACATTCCTCCAAGATTTTTCTCTTACACCAAAGAACTCAAGAAAAACGAGGAAGTTGATATCAAGTATATCCGCTCAAGCGACAATCTAGCGGACCATTTTACAAAGGCGCTTCCTACAACAGTTTTTCGAAAGCATATTCAGAGCATTGGAATGCGTCACCTACGTAACCTATGAAGAGAAGTTTATACCCATCCTTTCTAGGAAGAGATTGTGGCACTATACTCTTTTTCCCTCGTCATGGTTTTTATTCCACTGGGTTTTTCCATGATTAGATTTTCAACGAGGCGGTACACAATCTCTAAACGACTAATAAGGGGGAGTATAATATAGTTAGGATAATTACCAAACGTATTATTGATATTACTCGGTTTTAATACTTTCTAATGAGCATTTATGTTTGCTATTAAGCGTTATATGAGTGTTTTCCTTGCAATTTGATATCTTTTACAGGTTTTCTAGGTGTTTGAGTTATTCTGGGACAAAAAGACGGATTTCTGCACGAAACGGATGCAAATTGACATATGCAGATGCAGAGTCCAGCAGAAGTGTCAGAAGTTTAGCAATGTTTGAAGATGTTCATACCGATGGATGAAGCTTAAATTTTGACACAAGATAGCCATGTGAGTTAGATTTCATATGGAAATTGTTTGAAGTCGATCCATCGGTGCAATAAAAAGTTATGGATATTTTACTGAAGACTGGTCAAGCTGACTCGCAGAAGAAGATCGCACATGAATACACTAGAGTGCACAATCAGGCAAAGAAGCGCCCGATCGGGCATTTGCTCCTGGAATTCTACAAAAAGAGTGCTCGATCGATCCCAGGAAAGCCCGACCGATCTCTAAAGTGCCCGATCGGGAAAAATAGTGCCCAATCGATCTCTTTGCCCGAGAAAAAGTAGAAGATTTCCAAAATTTGCAATCAAGTCTTCAAGCTTATCCCAATTTTCCTATTTCAGTTATTTTACTTTTTTTAGCCTATAAATACATTATGTTTTAGGTTTTTAGAACTAAGCTTTATTTTATTTCTGAGAGAATTACTGAGGGAGAGGAGATTCAACATGTATTTGGAGAAGATTTATGAATCCTTTCTAATATATCTATATCTAATTTAAATATATATTCTTCTTTGATATTGAATTGTGTTTGCATGCCAATGTCTGAGTAGTTCCATAATTAGGTTTTAGGGTTTCCCAGGTAAATCATGGTTTGATTGTTAGATTTGTCATAAGGGGATAATAATTGTTAGGTTCTCAGTCTAGACTTGTTATTAATGCGTGAATTAGATTGGCCATCTAGTTTATTGATATTA
>OVBE01013692.1:0-12535 GCA_900406425.1 Iberis pinnata | reverse complement strand
GGTCTCTGGAAAAAGGTGCAGATCGAGTGTGTGAGACACTTAAACCAGTGGGTTACCATCTGAATCTCGAGGTATTTTAGATCAAAGATAGAATTAGGATAAAGACCTAAGTTTTCTGATTCTTGTATCTGTATTAGAGACGTTTGTGTCTCATTATAGGATAGAGATTGATTGGTGTCGAACTAAGGAGTGTCTTAGTGTCGAATAATTCCATTAGGCAAGATCTTGTTGAAATTTTGTCTAATAAATCTCTGGTGATTGGTTTGAGGACGTAGACATATTGCTGAACCTCGTTAAACTTCTGTGTGCTCATATTCTTGTTCTTACACTGAGAGCCACAAACCAAATAGCTTTGAAGAAGGACGACGACAAGGATTCCCGAACCACCACCACTTCTCATTGCCGAGATGAGAGAAGAGACCGAATGAGTACACCAGTAAAGTAGAAATCTACTTAATTATGCATTTTTTCTATTTAAATTTTTTTTTTCAAAACTACAAACTTCAATTTTTGCCATACCTAAAATGTCTTTATACTTCAAAATTACGTACTGTATTAAACACCAAAAGAAACAGTAATAGTAGTCAAGATGTAGAAATACCTTGAAAACGAAATATATCATTTACTTAATGATTTTAGTCAAGTTTTTGAAAACCAGACTAACAATTGAACCGGAAATTTTTTTGGATCGTAGATCAATATGGTCCGATCAGGTTCGACCGGATTTGATTTTTTATTNATATATATATATATATATATATATATATATATATATATATATATATAACTAGCAATAAAATGAAACTAAACTATTTTTCTAATTTAAACCTGACAATGTTTAAATCATAAATTAACAATAATAAATAACATAATATATCTCACACAAAAAGTATAAAATGTTAAATTATATTTTCAAACATTAATAATTTAAATCTAAATTCTTATAATTATAAAAATTATTGGATTTAAATTTAGAAAAAATATTATTTATTTTATTAACAAAACGAAAAATTTATAAAAAGTTGTTAAAAAAAAAATTAAATCCGATTCTAAGCGGTCTGACTAGTTTATCGGTTTCCGGGTTTTTGATGATCTAGCCCGGTTTTTTTATCTAGTTCAAATAGTTTTGGATTTTATGGTTGATCCAACCCGAATGTATCTCTGGTTTGCGATTTAATCCGGTTCGACCCCGTCCGATTTGGGTGTAAAACATTGGTTTTAGTGTATGTCATTAACTAATTTAACCGTTAGGGAATCTGACGGGCGTTTGATTAAATATTACGAAACAAGAGTCAATTTTCCATAGAAAATCGTGTTTTCTTTCAAATACGACATAAAATGTATTAGAGTAGGGACTGTTCAACCTCTCTAATCTAAACGGGACCGTTGTAGTAGCATTTAAGGATATGTCATTTACGTAAAGTGACAGACACATACCTCAAATTAAATCTTGTCACCTGTACGGTCCATTTCTCAAATCACAGATGTTCAAAGAAAGATGAAAAGCTAAGATCGATCCGTCCGTGGTTACTAACTACACCTTCTGTGATTATAATCCACTGAATCTCGTGATCTCTATACCTTTTTATTTATTGTTTTTGTTACTAATTTCAAAATAATAATTGATTATGCTTTCCATGAATTTGTTAACAAGTGCACGGATTATGAAATTTTAATTAATTATTTATAGTATTATGTATATTGCATAATTTAAAATACTATATTTTTCACATCATTCTATCCTCAAAATTAATTTTTAAATATGAGAAAATGTGGCTTAATAAATAAGTAACAATGAACCACTTGTTCTTTTTTGTTAAAATATTTAATCAATTAATACAAAAATTGAAGTTCATTATTAGTTACAAGATATTAGATATTTTAAAATTTTACAAAACATTTTAAAACACAAAATAGATTTTAACGATATTTTATATTTTGAAATAGATGAAGAATATTATTGGTGACGAATACTCAAAATGTCAAGGATATATTTTCTTGTTCAAAAATGAAAAGGATAAATTTTTTACGAGGAAATGTCGATTTCGTTGACTTCAGAATGTTTAATAGAAAAACTAAGAAATCTACTTTTACCGTTTTTGTACATAATTTGTTGTCATATCTTCTTTTGGGCGAATCTTCAACCGTCAAATTAAGATTATATAAAAATTCATTTAATATATGTGTTCTGTGTGTGTATGGTTGCAAAACTAAGTCTAAGTATTGAAGATGAGTCATTGAGATAGAAGACACATTTTGATATAAAATATCAGAAAATAAAATCTAAGCCATTTTGTCCCATCTTTTGGCTTCATGAAAGAGACAATATCACATATAATATGTGCACCATCACTTTTTAATGAGTATATGTAAATGTACTACTCAAACTAATTCATCTTTCTTAGGGAGGACAATGGGTGTGATCGTCTT
Source organism: Iberis pinnata (assembly GCA_900406425.1). Classification (NCBI taxonomy): domain Eukaryota; kingdom Viridiplantae; phylum Streptophyta; class Magnoliopsida; order Brassicales; family Brassicaceae; genus Iberis; species Iberis pinnata. The sequence continues at coordinate 10,105 of OVBE01013692.1, read as the reverse complement.
AGAATCCATCTCGTGAACCAATGATAATAGGCTATATTTTATTTTTATTTTTTTACAAATTTTAAAATAGTAATTATAAAATAACCATAAAAAAACAATTATTTGTATTTTATTAGATTTGTAACAAATTTTACAACAAAAAAATCAACAAATTAAAATTTGCTGATTTTACTTGGTAATTTTTTTAAGGGGCCAAAATTTTTATTTTTGTTTAAACATCCATAATAATTGCGAGGTGACTGTAACGCCTCATTCCCTGGACCGTTACTACCAAACCCAATAACCCTTAGTATTTTTTTGTTCGCTTTGGGCCACAAAGGCCCACACGATTTTTCTATTGGGTACCACCCCAAAAGACTTCACACTATTTAGGATATTAGACTCTTCATATACTAGCCAACTTATGAGTAGTTTTCCAATGTGGGATATTTTTGTTTGACCACACATGGGTCCCACAAATCACCCCCAGTAGAGAACGCAACGTCCTTGTTGCATATCAGCCGGCCGTCCTGATTCCATCCTAAAATCGACCGCGCTCTGATACCAACTTGTAACGCTCCACTCCCTGCGTCGCTACTACCAAGCCCAATAACTCTTAGTATGATATTGTCCGCTTTGGGCCACAAAGGCCCGCACGACTTTCCTATTGGGTACCACCCCAAAAGGCCTCACACTATTTAGGGGTATTAGACTCCTTATACCATGTTTAATGGTATATACTCATTAGAGTATCTAGTGAGTATTTTAATCAATATAAATCAATGATTAAAAAGTTAAGAACCTCTTTAATTTTATGTCTCCAATGGTAGAACTACATTAGTGGTTCTTAGGAATTAAAAATTAATTAATTTTTTAATTAAAATATTTGAACATAAATTTTGCATGATTAATTTAGAACATAGTATCCAAAAAACCAGAAACGAATCAAAGACCCGAAAGCTTTACCCTTAAAAAATCCAAATCAACCACCGAGAAAAGCCCGGAACCGACGCGGAACCGACCTGGAACCGAAAAGAACTGAAGCAGAACCGAATCGAATATTATAAAAGTATCAATTGGGTATTCAAATTTAGGATCCGAAGAACCAAAACCGAACCGAATACCCAAAACCCGAGCCCTACAAAAAATCACGAAAAATGGACAGTTGTTAAAAAAAATAGACAAAAAAATAATAATAACTAATCAGGGACCGCCACGTGGCGGTCCTGATATGATCCTAGAATTTCTTAATGAAGATACGTCTTTGTCTCTCACACGCTTACCTTTGCATTTTTTACTTTTTATATTTGTTAAGATACGCAACATATGTTGCGTTGGACAAGGTCTTATATACTAGCTAACCTATGACTAGTTTTCCAATGTGGGATATTTGTGTTTGACTAAACATGGATCCCACAGTGGCACTAACTCAAATATATATATATATATATCACTACAAAAAATTGAACATATTGAGACAAACTCTTTCGTCACAATAATAAAATTTTCGTCACAATAAAAGATTTGTTACAAATTTTTGATGATTTTTGAACAGTCACAATACGTATGTCACAAATTTTTTTTCGTAACAAAAACGTCACACAATTTGTGATGAATTATTTAGTAACTATTTTGTCTTAAACTGTTACGGTTCATAATAGTAACAAATTTGTATTACATAGAGACTGAAATAATAGTCTCATAATCATTATTTATCGTGACTAAAATAACGTTTCAAATATGTCACTTCTGGTGACAAAAATATAGTATCAACATAGTCACTACTAGTAACTAAAAGATCAATGGTTACTGTCACAATTACTAACAACAATGATAGTCTTCAATCGTCGTACTTTGTGACTATCATATAGTCTTAAATTTTTCACTCATTATCAAATCGTCATACTCACAAATAACGTATTAAATTATTACACTTTCTAACTATCATAGAGTCTTAAGTTTTTGGCTTCAAGGACGACTTTTCCCTGGTTTTGAGCAGTTCAAGATTATTTAGCAGCGGTTAAGCTGAGACAGACATGTTATAGCGCTGGCATCAGTTCGATGGAGTAGATACGTTGTTGCTTCTCCGATCTCCATATAGCGTGAATCTCATATCTGGGTAAACAACAAGCATAAATCAATAATAACATAAAGAAGAACGCATCAAAATTGAAACATCTAAGAAACATACCCATATACTTGGTGTAAATTGTTCTGCACATCATCAGAGCGGTTCATCTGACAAAAGTTTCTCTAATTAAAGTTTCATAACTCTTAGTTGGGTTAAGATATCAGCCTCGTGAAGATTGTCTTGATCAAGCATCGAATTGAAGATAAGATGGAGATTCGGTTGGATGTGTAATCGAGACTGAAAAGGTTCCCTGCAAATTCGAATTGGAAAGGCAAAAGTTTTAATGAGGAGAAAAACGAAATCCTCAAAAAAAAGGCTAGACAGCATTTTAGATAGATGACTGTTCCGCTTTTCTTTGTACACGTGACATAAGTAAGAGAGTTACCTTCTACTTTCATCAAAGGATAAGGGATATATATGACTCTCATGCAAAATCCATACTTTTTGGTATGATTCAAAAGGGTAGGACTTAGAGATTACAGAATTAGGATTAGCAAATTCATCAAAGTATCTTATACCTCATCAACCTTGTTGCCTCCTTTGAAAGGTACATACTAAAAGACCTAGGGAGATTTTGCATCTCTTGTTTCCTCCCTCTCGTCTGGATAAGAAAACCATAAAGATGGATATCTACAAAATTAACATGGTTAGAGCGAACAGTTCAAGAAAACTTCTTCGAACAATGTCCAAATTTATCATACTTCGGCATGAGCTGCATAATACTCGTGTAGCAACTTCAGTTGTGTATTTCACCAGACTTTTTTTAATTTTCATATACTTGCAATGAAACAATATAAATGAACTCCAGATCAGTAAGAGCGGTCGCTGAAGAGCAGTCACCGGTGATGGATTTAGTGAACATGTACAAACGCTATGTCTTATGTGTCTCCGTAATCAATCGTTAGAGATAACTCATTCTATTTCTCCACCTACTTGACTATGAAGCAATCATGTTTGTCTTTGTAATAGCTGCCGCTGCGATTTTTAAACAAACACATCATATATCTTCTTGGTTTCTAAATTTTATAATTCAGCCAAATAAGTTTCTTTAAGATACTTTTTACTTACTAAATGAACTTATATCTTAACCTGTAAATTGTCAAGTCTGTCTCTATCAATTATTGATTTCCCTTTCTACTAACCCAATTTTGTTTCATCAATTATCACTTATTGATAAATAGCAGCAAACCTAAATGAGATTAAGCATTTTGCATGTTTGTGAGAAGATTATAACACGGTGCCCTTCCGGAATCAAAATTTCCTGAGTAAAATTTTACAAAAATGTCAGTTAAACATCTAAACATCAAAAATACATGTCACTAATTGAATCAACTTTCATCTCGTTGTCAATTGTTCCCGATAAAATGTATGAAGAGCACAAAAGAGCAACCAAATTAACTGGTAAAACAAGAATTCAATTTTCAAAATACAAAAGTTAATAAGCAGATCCAATAGAGATAAAAAAAAGTCAGAGAACAAACCTTCTTATGCGCCTTTTTGGCCAGATAATCCTTGATTACTTCCTCCAAGATCTCTTACTTTTTCCGTCCACCATCACTATCACTGGACTCATCACTTGAGCTATAATCTCGGGTTTGACGGCTGCTGTTGCCTTTCCTCCTCTTGCTGATTGTGGATTCAGACTCGAATATAAATCTCCACTTCTTCTGTTTAGTATGAGGACTATTGTGTCGTGAATGGATCAAATGCAAAAAAAATAAAAATAAAAAATCAATACCAATGATATTATATATCCCATGGAAAGTCGAATACAAATATATCTATATATTCTTGTGGTTTGAAGAAGAAAACTATGATTCTTAATGGAGATCAACAGGAAAGAAGATTAAGAGCCGAAACAGTAAAATAAGTCGAAGAACCTCATAAAAGGATACCCTTCATAAAACCTAGAAGATGATGAGTCAAAATTTTTTAAAATACACGTCTCTTCTTGTCAAGTGTCTTACGTGTCATGTTTTGGGAGAGTTATTCTCATATATATATATATGATTCGATAGCAAGATAGAAAAGCTGTATTTGTAATGCATTGTGATTGTGAATACATACCTTTTAATTTCTACTAAGAGGCTAATGAAAATTATATAATCTTAAGTAATATGTGGTTGTACCTTTTATAGAGATTATTGTCACTTAAAGAAAGTTTATGTAAAAATTAAGTTTAGCATTATATTTTATTAATTTGTAATTCATATATTTTATCAAAATTAAGAGTGTAACAACCTCCATGGTGCTCCTCCACCTTCTTTATCATGATCTTTCGGCTTCAAACGGACTAATCTTAAGCTTTTGTTCGATTTTCTTGGTGTACCATTAAGTCATGTTCACGTTAGTGATTTGGATCTCTTTCCACCTTAGCATCAAAAACATTCCTATGGTGAAGTTTTGATTCTATGATTTTCCTTTCGGTTTTCACTTATTTTTCGTTTTTTCTCAAATTAGGGTAGTGTGCCATAGAATTAGTACAAAACAATTTTACTTGATTTTGGAGATTTTTCAAAGGACTTATGCTCTTATGTGTCGCAATCTTTGTTGAATTTTGGAGAATCTTCTTTTTCACTGGCAATTAACTGAGATTTTTCCTTTATTCTAAGTGGAGAATGCATTGATGTACCTAGCGTAATTAGCTGCTTAAATGTTCCTTCTTCCTCACTTTCTTACTCTTATGCTTTCGATCATTATATGAATCATTTTTATGGTGGTAAACCATCATCAACATGATTTCCTCTTAAAAGAAAAGAATAAAAGTTATGAACATGGGTATTATAGTTAAGAGAAAAGACTTTAGTTTTGAAACAAATTTCATTCAAAATAGAAAGCAGATCTATAAAGGATTCATCAGTGCTATGACTTATAAAAAAGTTGTCACTTATTCGTATCATTTTAGTAAATGTAATGTCACAAATTATAATTCACATAATTGTCATAGTTTTATCTCTAATTGGTGACTATATTTTTGTAAAAAAAAGTCACGATTAATTTAACGTAACAATTACGTCTATAATTGTGATAAATTTTAGTGACTACAAATTTTGTCATAATATTATGACTAAACAGTTACAACTTTGTGACAAACATAAATTTGTCATAAAACAGTAAATAAAACGTCTTAAACTTGTGTCGAAATTTTTTTGTAACAAAAATCCGTTACAATAACTCTTTTTTTTTTGTAGTGCACAATAATAGGATGATTCAAACCAAGGATGAGGAGAGAAACTCACGTTATCAGATCTCAATCTCAAAAAACATCAATCATAATCAGTTTATATAATGTCTATAGGATTAGGTCAAACAAAGTTGAACCTAATTGATATTCGGTTTAGGCTCCATTATTATTATGTACCACAAAATGTACTATCAGTATTGGTTTTGTTTACAATATCAAAATGCTGATAACAATTAACTGTCAACGACATTCCTCCAAGAATGAAAAGTTGAATTATAGCTTTTCAGGTAAAGTTTTCTTAACATAATCAAGTGATCATGTGGTGTTCTATATTCATGCATAAGGAAATATTTTTGGTGAAAAAATAGCTATTGTCACCTAACTTGATTTTGTGTTTATGTGTATATATCCATCAAGAAAGTAGACACTCATTAAAGAAAAGTAATATTATTATTTCTTAATTGTTTTTTTTTTTTGTTTTAGCAATATATATATATATTTGTTAGATTTGGATTGATAAGATTCGATCTATAACTAATCGGTATTAGAGTACGGAAAAGTAATCACTCTAATATTTTTTAATACAAATATTAGAAATTTAATTGTGGTATTCATATGGTCATTGGTCATGCTTATACATATAATGAACACATCTTTCATAATCAGACAATTACAAGAAAAAAGCGCATTTTTTACGGAACAATTGGTCTAAGTTCCTCCAAAAATGACCGTTTACTCAAAACCCGATTATATTCATGTTCGTTTTATTTATTAGTAGTCAAAATCTTATCAAATTGCTGATGTGAGATTCACACGGTCCATAAATACTCAAATGTTACAGAACATTATGAACAGAATATCAATAAATAAATTAAAAGACAACTCAAAGCTCATAAAAATGAGAAAGAAAAAGAAAATGTTTATTTTTTCTCTTTCTGTCCTCGTCATATCTTAGACCTGCCTCTTGGCGCATATAACATTTAGTGAAAGTGTTGACAAACCAGTAAAAGTATTATATTTTCTTTTTAGTTATTTGCTGAGTTATGAAACTGTTGTTGCCAACTTTCGTCTTTAGGTGACATTTGAGGACGGTATAAAGACTTTCTATTTTTTTTTTCTTTTTTATAAATTTCTTTCCTCCGGCATACATTTTCTTTTAAAATACTGCTATCTGGCTAAAGTTGGTTATATTAATATTAGTTTAGAAAGTTTCCTCGGTATATCCTAAATAGAGATGAAAAAAATGGGTTTTTTTACCTTATTCTACTTTTTGCTTTGGGTTTTGCGGGTACCCATTACCCAATAGGGTAAACCCATGTGATATCCTAAATAAATAAAATCCGCTCGGATAATACCCTATATTTCATTAAAGATAACGGACAAGTTCTGAGCTTAATGTTTTAAGTAGGGTAGTGGGTACCCATTGGGTTTTTACCCACTATTAACATCCCTAATCCTAACTAAAGATGATTAGGGGACATTTATACTGACTATGCACTTTTGTATATTGTGTGTTCTCGTAAAAACTAATAAATTATTTCTTTTTTTACATGCGACTACAGAAACAACTTAAAGTTTTTTTTATATTTCACTTCCACATCAAGACGCTAGCTTCTCACCTGAATAATGGCGGCTTCCCCACGGGTGGTCTATGTGGAATCACATTGTTGATTCTTCCCTGCTTCGTGTATGTGCTCACAAACCTCTTGTCTAGATCGATAATGGTGTTGCATCTGTCGCAGTTCCTCAACAATTTTTTTTACTAATTTTGGGCCTCTTTGAAGGAATTTTTTGGTTGGTTATTTTTTTGGTGAGGCACCACATATAGAAAAGGTTCACGCAATTGTAAATCGCATTTGAAATAGAGATATTAAAAAATCAAAAATTGATGTTCAATTCCTCAACGAGGGCACAATCCTCTTTCATATCACTTCGTCGGAACTATGAAGTCAAATTTTCCGGAAGAAACACTGGCATATAGCTGATATTCTAGTCGTTTTTCAAGAATGGTCTCAGTCTCAAGCACACTATAAGCCTGATTTATCATCCATGCCGCTTTGGTTCGATTTTCACCATGTTCCAAACTCACTTTTCTCACATGAAGGCATGAAGTTTATTGGGGACATTGTTGGAGATGCCCAAAAACTTCACCCTAAGACGGAGAAGTGTATGCGCCTTGACGTTGCTCGAATATTGATCATTTTGAATCTTGATGCTCCTCTTATCGAGACCATCGAACTTTCAGATATTGATCAACCTATCAAAGTCACATACCCGTGGCTACTCCCGAAATGTTCGCTATGTGCTACATGGGGACATAAAAATCAAGATTGCAAGAAATAACTAACCACTGTCAGTGCTGCTACACTGTTGAGATCACTGAACAAAAAACTCCACTTGTTGCACCTATGCCTATCACTCAAGCAGCTCCAATTACCACTTCCATGGCTGACCAACAACATGTTTCCAGCACTCGTAATATTGATCAACCTTTTGACTCACTTACTAACTTATTTATTGATTGTGCAGGTATTTCCACAGCCCCAAATACTTCTCATGCGGCTGCAATAATAGAGGATACTCCCATTGAAGTTGCTCATGCAACCAATTCTCTCTCTGCGGCCAACTCTCTAGTTGTGGCTTATACTCTAGCAGCGGTCTCCCTCACGGAACCTTCACTTGATGTTGTTGAGAAGTCAACCATTTCTACCTCAAAACCCACTGCAGTCACGACTCACATTTCCAAATCTGATGCGCATGCTAATACTCTTAATCCTACTATTTTCAACGTTGTTTTACCCTCTACTCAAATCCCTCCTTTTACTTGTTCTAATGGTGCTGAATGGTTAACCATCACTCGTCCAGGTGTTGGATTCGCTCCACGAATCCTCATTTTGGTTGTCTTTTAGAAACTCGCGTACATATTGATAATTTTCTCGTATTTTGAAAGATTCTATGCCGGGTTAGCATGTTTCCTTTTTACTTAGCGGTTGCTTTTGTCTTCTTTGCCGTTGGCGGTCTAGCAGAACTCGAGCGGTCGGTCTACGGCTGAGTCTGCTTAGCCGTACTGTTTCAGGTGGATTGTCGTGTCCTGGTAGTTGCTGGTTGATGTGGTCCTTCGTCAGTCTCGTTTCTGGAATCGTCTGAACCGTAATCGACGTCACGTGTAGCCATCCTGAAAAGAAAAAGACTTCGAAGAAAAATGAGTGTCTCGCTCAATTCAAAACATGCATATCATGAAGTTTCATATCCAAAATAACCACTTTCAAAGGTTTAAAACAATCCTAATGAGACTTTTCAAAAGAAATCGTAATCAAAGCAAATAGAAATTGAACCGACATATTCGAGCAATCCATATGCAATCCTAGAGCATTTCACATTCTCAATCAATCCAAACAACTCCCTAGAACCATCCAAATTCCACAAATCCGAAATTCCTTTTGAAAACTCAAACCAAACTTATCAAAATTGAAAATTCGACATAAATCAACAAAAATCCATATGCATGTATCAATCAAACACCAAATACATGTAGTAAGGCCATAGTCCATCAATTCCAATCCCTAAATCAACCAAAATCCTAAATCTCTAAAAACCCCAAAAATTTTGGAATTTCAAAGAGACAAAGGGTTTCTTACCTTGCTTGAATCGAAAAAATGGTTTGATATTTGGAAAGAGCTTAAAAAATTGAGTGGAATAGGCTCAAGAAACGCAAATATCCGTTGAGATATGAAAGAGATTGAGTTTGGGAGATTTGGAGGTTTTTGAAAAGTTTGAATGTTGATAATGGAGGAAGAAGGGTGTTAGGTTGAATAGGGGAGATGAAATAGGGTGAAAATCAGTTTAAATTGAGTAAAATCGGTTTAACATCCAAAATCCGGTTCAATTTAAGTCAGATTCGACTTACCTGGACGACGGATAGATCGATATGAACTTACGTAAAAACTGCAGTTTTAAGGATCAAACGATCTCAACTTACGTCAAATCTACTTTAACTTGGATCGATCGATCCACATGAGGATCGATCGATCTGAACCCTCAACCAGACCACCTTTTTCCTGAACTTCTGAAACACTTTGAACTCAAAAATAAAAGTTAAAAATTTTTAATCCTAAAACTAAACTAACTCAAAACTTGAAATGCTAAACTAAAGAAGACTCAAAACAATGGGTTGCCTTCCACTCAGCGCTTGTTTAACGTCATGAGCATGATGGTACTTACCTCTAAACGGAGGTTGGATCAACAAGAGAAATCTCGGATTCCTCCAGAAGATCTGAGGTGGCTAAATAAGGCTTAAGCCTTTGCCCATTCACCACAAAGTCGTTCCCTTGACGATTATTAATAACAACCGCACCATATGGTTTCACTTCTTTAATCACAAACAATCCATACCATCTAGACTTTAACTTTCCAGGGAAGAGTTTCAATCGAAAATTGAACAGTAGTTGCTGGTCACCTGGTTGAAAGTCTCGTGGAATGATTTTCTTGTCATGTGCAGCCTTAGTCCTTTCCTTGTAGATTATGGAGTTCTCATAAGCTAAGTGACGAATCTCTTCAATTTCATGCAATTGAATGAGACGCCTTTCTGCTGTGGTTTTTATGTCAAAGTTCAGCAACTTGACAGCCCATGCAGCTTTGTGCTCCAGTTCTNCATAGACAAGGTTGAAAGGTGTAGTACCAAGAGGGGTCTTGAATGCAGTTCTGTATGTCCATAGAGCATCATCAAGCTTCAAAGACCAGTCTTTCCTAGACCTATTTACCGTTTTCTGCAAGATAGCTTTGATTTCCCTGTTAGAAACCTCCACTTGTCC